>MU826860.1:69255-248483 GCA_029204205.1 Desmophyllum pertusum
CGGATATTCCCTTGCAGGTCAGACCTCGAGGTTTTATTAGCAACAGTGTAACAAACTTTCAAAATATCTTACAATGAGACTTTGTTTATCTTTACTATCAAGTATTGAAATTCGCGAATGTTCCTGTCGCCAGCAGATCACTTGATAGGGCTTCATGAATTCCTAGTACGAAGGCGGTCATGTCAGCGAAGCCAAACATCCGTCAGTTTTTGAGTTTGAGGCTTTGTCGGGAAAATCAATAATATATTCGGATTCTATATTTTATTACCTTTAGCCAGTGATATGTTTTTTTTATAGTTTATCCACGTGGTTTCATAAAAATATAACGCACGTAACATTTTCCGGAAGGCACCCCCAACTCGACGAAAAGGTAATCAGGTGCAAAACCTTTTTTTTTCGATATAAAGGACTGGTCGATAAATTAGGCAAGGGGAAGGGGATGGAGATTTTAAATTGCGACCTTCCTTAGGCGGATGGAAATAAATATCCTGACGCCTCTCCTTTGGCTTTGGCCTAAAAGACCATGTGGAGAAGGGACTTACACTGTGCAAAATGCGCGCCAAAACTATCCCTCACATTCACAGTGCAAGCTCCCTTCTACAACTGCCCTGAAGAGGTCACGTGACACAAGTACCGTGGCAGTAATGTCGGTCAAACGATAAATAGCCGTTGTCTCTAATGAATCGTTTGATGGTGGTTCGTTCGTTTACCTCGTCAAAGTGTGTAAGTGTTATTTCTACGTACACCCCTTGCGATCATTAATGCTTGACTTTGTCGGGATTTATTGCCCCGTTGTTCAATTGTACCCCAAAAATACGAAGATTTCAGTGGAACAACAAACGCCTGGATCTATCTTTTCTTGACAGTGCTGTTTCACACACAGTCATTTCATCCATGTCCAATACTCTCGAACTGATACGATCCGTGAATGTTATTGCACGACCTGTACGATCCGTACGACCGCTACAGGTCGTCAGACAATGCTTTACGGATCGTACAGATGGTAAAATTGCATATCATTAGTGAGACAGAGGGGGTACAAACACGTTGTCCGATCGTACGATCCGTACGATCGGTACGGATCGTCAGACAATGCTTTACGGATCGTATATTCTTTCGTTCTATAAGCGTGAGGCCACGAACACGCTACACACATTGTATATTCTTCGTTCTATAAGCGTGAGGCCACAAACACGCAACGGCAATGTATATTCTTCGTTCTATAAGCGTGAGGCCACAAACACGCTACAACACAATGTATATTCTTCGTTCTATAAGCGTGAGGCCTACAAACACGCAACACACTTAAGCGTGAGGCCACGAACACGCTACACACATTGTATATTCTTCGAGGACCCTTAGGACGCCACGGGCATTTTATACTCTCCCCAGTTTTCGTTCGCCATGACAACTAACGATATGCAGTTCACCATCTGTACGATCCGTAAACCATTGTTTCACCACCCGTACGGATCGTACGGATCGTACGATCGGACAACCTGTTTCGACCCCCCTCTTTCAGCCAAGTCTCACTAACGATATGCAGGTTCACCACCTGTACGGATCGTACGGATCGTACGATCGGACAACCTGTTTCGACCCCCTCTTTCAGCCAAGTCTCACTAACGATATGCAGTTCACCATCTGTACGATCGGTAAACCATTGTTTCGCCACCCGTACGGATCGTACGGATCGTACGATCGGACAACCTGTTTCGACACCCCCTCTTTCAGCCAAGTCTCACTAACGATATGCAGTTCACCATCTGTACGATCCGTAAACCATTGTTTCACCACCCGTACGGATGGTACGGATCGTACGATCGGACAACCTGTTTCGACCCCTCTATTCAGCCAAGTCTCACTAACGATATGCAGTTCACCATCTGTACGATCGGTAAACCATTGTTTCACCACCCGTACGGATCGTACGGATCGTACGATCGGACAACCTGTTTCGATCCCCTCTTTTAGCTAAGTCCCACTAATGACATGCAGTTCGCCATCTGTTACGATCCGTAAACCATTGTTTCACGGCCGTACGGATCGTACGGGTCGTAAGGGTACACTGATAGCCATTTACCGATCGTATCAGGTCGTGTGTATTGGACAACACTCAGTCATTTCGCCATTTCGCCATTTCGCCATTTCGCCATTTCGCCATTTCGCCATTCCGCCATTTCGCCCCTATGCGACAACTGCAATGAAGGCCGAAGACAAGCGCATATTTTTTGAGTAATATTCCACCAGAAGTAGCTTTAAGTATTGTTTAGATTCTAGTAAAAACAAACAATCAGTGTTATCAAAGGTTTCATACGAGTGGCAATTTAAATAAACGCGGCTTTTGAATGAAACCCATGGCACTGCTGAGACATTGAACATTCCCTGGAACATTTCTATAAAAACACGATAAAAAAACAATGAGAATTTCAATCTTACCCGTCTGTTAGTAATTCCTTGTGAAAATATTGTGACCCCATTACTTCTGTTTCGTAATAATGGTTAACCTGCAGTGGAGTTATTCCCGCTCCAAATGAAATAGACTGCGAGCAGTCCCTCTTCTGATATCGAGCGCGAAGCGCGAGCGAGCGGGAGATGGACCGAGCGGAAATGAGTTCACGAAGTGACGAGCGGAAGTCAACGAAGTGAGAAGTGCGTTCCGCTCGTCACTTCGTGACTCACTTCCGCTCGGCCCATCTCCCGCTCGCTCGCGCTTCGCGCTCGATTTCCGCTCACTCGCGCTTCGCGCTCGATATCAGAAAGAAAGAGGGACTGCTCGCAGGTCTACAAATGACAAGGCTGTGACATGATGTAATCTGAGTGTTACAATAACATTGCGTGACTCTTTCCGTGTGGAGCCTGGGAATCAACATTGATTTTCCAGCCTCCCCACACCCACCTTTTGATTTATAAACAATTAGTTTGAGGGAGATTTGACTATTTTTGTTGGTCTGTCCTGCAGGCTCTAAGGGCTAGTGTAGACAAAAGAGCCTTCAGTTCTAGTTCGGGTTTTTGCATTTCATGCTGGTGGTCTCCAAACTGAACTAAAGGAAGTTTCGACAGGCCCATTGGCCAATTCAGTGAAAAGTATGGGGAGTGAATACATGCCCGGTGCGGGGGTAGCCGGAGTGAAGGTTGACATTTTATTGTTCGAAAGAGGTGGGCGAGCGTCAAATATTTTCAAACATGCGGACCTCCAACGCCTCACCCCACCCCCCAGTTGTGCGTATGTGTTCGGTGCAGAAGATTCTCCGTTCGTTAGCTATAATAGCTTCCGTCTAGACAATCTCTCTGCGGCAGTTCTTTCGCGTGAGAAATAAAGAGGTAAGGACAGTCAATTCCAGCAGTGCCCATTCCCGCTCTCCCCGGGCCAACCCTGGCAAACCCACGGCCGTTCAAATTCCCCACGGTCATCAGGGGCACCCAACGAACATTTTTTTGTAAAATGCATTATTTACCCAGATAAATGAAAATAAATGATATAAAAGCATTTCCAGGTGTTCTTCTGCGTTGCTGGGGAAAATATATCTGTTCCTCTTTGCCAGCATGACACACGGGTAAATTCCCAGCCAGCTGGATGAAAATTGTCTGTTTCCCAGCCAACAATAATAATAATATTAAAATAATAATAAGTAACCAAAAGGGGCATGGGAACTAATTAAACATCGATGGAAAACCTTTCGAATATTGTTTTGTATAATGTATACTGCCGTCTCAAACAGTGTGAATATTCGGGAAATTTTATATTCCCTTTTCTCAGGAAATAATGACCGTGTAATCATTACTATTTCCCAGCCTAAAAAATAGACCGAAATATTTTGCCAGCCAGTAAGAATTCGGCTGGGAAACAGATAAAGTGAGGAACCAGATTCGTTCGGTGCCCCTGTATGGAGAGGTAACACACTCGGCGCTGAAGCTGAGGCAAAAAATTATCGCTTCTTCTATTCCAACTCAATTGTAAAAGGTGGATTTGTAAAAGTTCGATTCTTTTAAACTCATGATCACACAGTTATATTTACTTTGAAACTTTTAAATTCAAAATAAAGCTTTTCCTATGTTTTACGTGAAATAGGTGAACCGAGCAAATAATAAACGTTCAACTGTTTCACGACCATTGTTTCTTCTGCCATTTTAGCTCTGTTCATGCAATTCAAGCAGCAAAGTGCTGTTTCCATTCCGTTTCATATGCTCGCTCCGTGTTTAAGGAAATGATGGGAAAATTAGATATAGTGTTGAACAAACGTTCCTTGTTTTTGTATTGATGATTATTATTTGAACGGTAAATTACGAACCTCGCGATGAAACTAGAATGATAAACAATTACGTTTTAACAAGCTTTTGCAAAAATATTCTCCACATCAATTTCACGTATATTTTCGGCAAACAAAACAACGCTGTTTTTACTCGAACTCAAGAGCTGCGATCATTATTCATTCGGTACTGAGATACGTCTACGCAATAGCAAATTCAATAGTCTTGCTTACCAAAGCTGATGACCTTGTTTCTTCAGAGATCTTTCTTTTCCAGAAGCTTGGTTAAAATAAGTTTTAATTTATTAAGAACAATTATTATTAAAACAACTGTAGTGGCATATATTTACATTGCAAAACTAAGACATTTTTCCCCGCGATCTTTCTGTTACCACGATGTCTGGAATCTCTTTGTTTTTCCAAATGGTTTTGCTTTGAGAAATTCTTAAACAATCAGCTAATGTGTATGGACAGGAGCACCCAACGAACATTTTTTTGTAAAATGCATTATTTTACCCAGATAAATGAAAATAAATGATATAAAAGCATTTCGCAGGTGTTCTTCTGCGTTTGCTGGGGAAAATATATCTGTTCCTCTTTGCCAGCATGACACACGGGGAAATTCCCAGCCAGCTGGATAAAAATTGTCTGTTTCCCAGCCAGCAATAATAATAATATTAAAATAATAATAAGTAACCAAAAGGGGCATGGGAACTAATTAAACATCGATGGAAAACCTTTCGAATATTGTTTCGTATAATGTATACTGCCGTTTCAAACAGTTTGAATATTCGGGAAATTTTATATTCCCTTTTCTCAGGAAATAATGACCGTGTAATCATTACTATTTCCCAGCCTAAAAAATAGACCGAAATATTTTGCCAGCCAGCAATAATTCGGCTGGGGAACAGATAAAGTGAGGAACAGATTCGGTGGGTGCCCCTGGGTCATGCCAAGAAAGAAGGCAAATGCAATACCTCTCAAGTTTAAAATTAATGGAAGAGTCAAGACGCAGGGAAATTTAAATATATTTGTATTTTATAGCCAGTGAACAGACATTGAAAACGGCCAAACAAATATATATATATATATATATATATATATATATATATATATATTATATATATATATATATATATATATATATATATATATATATATATATATATAGTATGTGTGGAGTGGAGCAAACAGCGAACTTCTTACCATGTCAAAACTTAATGCAAACGTTTCGCCCGTTCGGGCTTCTTCAGTACATATAACGGATTACACAAATACTTGGAATAAAAATGGTTTTTAAAAATTGGGTCTTATATAAGCGAGAATACAATTCAAACAAATATTAAAAATTACAAACAATAAAATTATTAATTACTGGTGAATAAAAATGAATGGCCTAGAGAAAGTGCTAATTAAAAGGTACCGGACCACTAGAGTATTACGTAATTACAAGGAAAATTACAATGGAAATAAATAAACAATATAGTTCGTAACAAATTCTTAACTCAAAGTCCTTGAACTAAAGCGTTTTCTAGTGTACAATATTACTCCAGGGTAACAGGATCCGAATAAAAGCCTTTGAATGATTGATAACAAAATCCTAAAATTAAGCCCCTGAACTCCGGTATTGTATGCGGCTATACTCTCAGCCTTGTAACAAATTCCTTGATAAAGCCCTTGAACGATTATACAATTATATTACGTAAGAAAACACTACCTGTGGGTCAGTAGAAACAAAAGTATTCGAAAAAACTAAAACGGCAATTTTGTGGTATTAATTATATCTTATTCTATTCTTGGAGTTGAACTCAGATCTTTTATTCAAACCGTAAGGTTTAAGGGTGTGCAAAGTTTTGCACCCTTCTAACCTTACGGTTTGAATAAAAGATCTGAGTTCAACTCCAAGCAAGAATAGAATAAGATATATATTAATACCACAAATTGCCGTTTAGTGTTTTCGAATACTTTTGTTCTACTGACCCACAGGTGTTCTTCTCTACGTAATCATGGTTAAATTCAAAGAATATAATTGTATAATCGTTTCAAGGGCTTTATCAAAGGAGATTTGTTTTACAAGGCTTGAGAGTATAGCCGCATACAGATACCGGAGTTCAGGGGCTTAATTTTAGGATTTTGTTATCATCATTCAAAGGCTGTTTTATTCGGATTCCTGTTACCCTGGAGTAATATTGTATCACTAGAAAACGCCTTTTAGTTCCCCCAAGGACTTTGAGTTAAGAATTTGTTTACGAACTATATTGTTTATTTATTTCCATTGTAATTTTCACTTGTAATTACGTTTATACTTCTAGTGGTCCGGTACACTTTTAATTAGCACTTTCTCTAGGCCATTCATTTTTATTCACCAGGTAATTAATAATTTTATTGTTTGTAATTTTTGAATATTTTGTTTGACTTGTATTCTCGCTTATATAAGACCCAATTTTTAAAAACATTTTTATTCCAAGTATTTTTAATCCGTTATATGTAGCTGAAGAAGCCCGAACGGGCGAAACGTTTGCATTAAAGTTTTGACATGGTAAGAAGTTCGCTGTTTGCTCCACTCCACACATACTAAAAATATTTGAGTGCAAGCGTGTAGTATCCATTGGATCCTTCTTCCAAGTGGCATCATTGTTGGAAAGCCAATCTTCACACAAATATATATATATATATATATATATATATATATATATATAATATATATATATATATATATATATATATATATATATATATATATATATATATATGTCGTGTAAAAAAAACGGTACCCAAAAAAGTACCGTTTCTTTACAGATTCAGTTGTAAAAAAACGGTCTGATAGTAAATATCAAACTAAATCGTATGAAACTTACCACGCTTTATACCTGACTTTATAGTATCAATTTTATGCCTTGTATTCGATCCCAAATATTTAAGCTATTGTCATTGACCTTTCTTTTCGGGCTGTTGACTCGTAAGGAAACGGTCCGAAAAGCTGTAACACGGAAAGTTCCAGTTCTAGCTTAAGCCAGTTTACAATAAATCGGTGTGAAACTTAGTGTGATATTAAGTTGGTTTAAAACAAACAATTTAATACTTAAATTCGTGGACCCTGGCGAGTTTCTTTTTTGAGAAACCGTCACGGTCCGTTTTTTTACGGCCTCGGGACTCGTAAAGAAACGGTTCCGAGCGCTCTCTCTTGAAAAGTTTACAATAAATCGGCGTGAAACTTTGTGTGATATTAAGTTGCTTTAAAACAAACAATTTAATACTTTAATCCGTGACCCTAGCGAGTTGTATTTTCTCAAAAACCGTCACGGTCCGTTTTTTTTACGGCCTCGGGACTCGTAAAGAAACGGTCCGAGCGCTCTTTCTTGAAAGTTTACAATAAATCGGCGTGAAACTTTGTGTGATATTAAGTTGCTTTAAAACAAACAATTTAATACATTAATCCGTGACCCTAGCGAGTTGTATTTCTCCGAACCGTCACGGTCCGTTTTTTTACGGCCTCGGGACTCGTAAAGAAACGGTCCGAGCGCTCTTCTCTTGAAAAGATTTACAATAAATCGGCGTGAAACTTTGTGTGATATAAGTTGCTTTAAAACAAACAATTTAATACTTAAATCCGTGCCCCTAGCGAGTTGTATTTTCTCCGAAAAACCGTCATGGTCCGTTTTTTTACGGCCCTCGGGACTCGTAAAGAAACGGTCCCGAGCGCTCTCTCTTGAAAAGTTTTACAATAAATCGGCGTGAAACTTAGTGTGATATTAAGTTGCTTTGCAACAAACAATTTAATACTTAAATCCGTGACCCTGGCGAGTTTCTTTTTTGAGAAAACCGTCACGGTCCGTTTTTTTACGGCCTCGGAGTCGTAAAGAAACGGTCCGAGCGCTCTTTCTTGAAAAGTTTACAATAAATCGGCGTGAAACTTTGTGTGATATTAAGTTGCTTTAAAACAAACAATTTAATACATTAATCCGTGACCCTAGCGAGTTGTATTTTCTCCGAAAACCGTCACGGTCCGTTTTTTTTACGGCCTCGGGACTCGTAAAGAAACGGTCCGAGCGCTCTCTCTTGAAAAGTTTACAATAAATCGGCGTGAAACTTTGTGTGATATTAAGTTTGCTTTAAAACAAACAATTTAATACTTAAATCCGTGACCCTAGCGAGTTGTATTTTCTCCGAAACCGTCATGGTCCGTTTTTTTTACGGCCTCGGGACTCGTAAAGAAACGGTCGCGAGCGCTCTCTCTTGAAAAGTTTACAATAAATCGGCGTGAAACTTAGTGTGATATTAAGTTTGCTTTGCAACAAACATTTTAATACTTAAATCCGTGACCCTGGCGAGTTTCTTTTTTGAGAAAACGCGTCACGGTCCGTTTTTTTACGGCCTCGGAGTCGTAAGAAACGGTCCGAGCGCTCTTTCCTTGAAAAGTTTACAATAAATCGGCGTGAAAAACTTTGTGTGATATTAAGTTGCTTTAAAACAAACAATTTAATACATTTAATCCGTGACCCTAAAGCGAGTTTGTAATTTTCTCCGAAACCGTCACGGTCCGTTTTTTTACGGCCTCGGGACTCGTAAAGAAACGGTCCGAGCGCTCTCTCTTGAAAAGTTTACAATAAATCGGCGTGAAACTTTGTGTGATATTAAGTTGCTTTAAAACAAACAATTTAATACTTAAATCCGTGACCCTAGCGAGTTGTATTTTTCTCCGAAACCGTCATGGTCCGTTTTTTTTACGGCCCTCGGGACTCGTAAAGAAACGGTCCGAGCGCTCTCTCTTGAAAAGTTTACAATAAATCGGCGTGAAACTTAGTGTGATATTAAGTTGCTTTGCAAACAAACAATTTAATACTTAAATCCGTGACCCTGGCAGATTTCTTTCTTTTTTGAGAAACCGTCACGGTCCGTTTTTTTACGGCCGCGGAGTCGTAAAGAAACGGTCCGAGCGCTCTTTCTTGAAAAGTTTACAATAAATCGGCGTGAAACGTTGTGTGATATTAAGTTGCTTTAAACAAACAATTTAATACATTAATCCGTGACCCTAGCGAGTTGTATTTTCTCCGAAACCGTCACGGTCCGTTTTTTTACGGCCTCGGGACCGTAAAGAAACGGTCCGAGCGCTCTCTCTTGAAAAGTTTACAATAAATCGGCGTGAAACTTTGTGTGATATTAAGTTGCTTTAAAACAAACAATTTAAGAGCTGATGTCTGTAATTATCAACCGGAGGCATACAATAGGGAAAATACCAAAATTCTCAAAAAAATTCACAGATAGCCTTGGTGAACTATTACTAAAAATATATGTTTTACTTCAATCGGCAATTATTTTCGAGATACGGAGGTAAACTTGGTTTGGCAGCTCTCAGACCGTTTTTTGGCGTTTGACACCACACATTTTGAGACCTTGTTTTTGAAACTCAAAACAATTTTATTCCGAGAAACAAATTACTCATCAGATTAAGTAGATAATAAGACATATTTTTGAGCGGTTATTTTATCAATTTGAATTAAAATTGAATATTTGAAAGATTTTTCATTATTTACATTATTTTAAGCAATTTCTTGCAATGCAAAATTGACGAAATTGAGAGGCTAAAATCGTTGACTGGTACATAGCCTGGAGTATAGAGACTTATACCACATGAAAGAGCATCATTTCTTCTTTTAAAATCTGTTTTCAAAACCATGGGCAACTTAAAAAAAGGATTTTGAGGCTGCGAAATACAAGTTAGTACTTTTGTGTAATTTGAGCTTTTTCCGTCACGGCATTCCGATGCTAAAACTCAGATAAACACAACATTAAAACATTTTGGAACAACAGAAGTTTTAATAATATTTGTTATCAGGCACCAGCACATGTTACAAGACTATTTTCTGTGATTTTGGCTCATCCGCCTTTTTTTGGCAATAATAAAATAATTTAGCTATTTTATTCGACCTTGAGTTCCAAAGCGTACACAACTCACGTAACGTTTGTCAAGGTCAACTTGAAATTCAAATCAAATCGGAACATTTTGCACTCTTGAAATTTACTGTTTAACACACAGAACACTAGCTATGAGTGCTTTGTTATTCCGTTACCTTAGATTGGGCTTTCTGGATATTGAAGAAATCGCATGAGTATAAATTCGGGAACAATATCTGTTGGACCTGTATAATTAAATACGGTACGCGGTTTTCCAAATTCGTTCAGAGATTGCGTTATATATCATTAACAGTGGAGAGACGCGCTGTAATGTTTATTATCGATTATGGGCTCCCGGAAGCGCATGGTTTTTAAAAAAACTTATGAAAATTTCACCTACAACCACGAATGGCCGCCAATGCATTAATTTGATTAACGTCACCGGATTTAGGAAATTTTGAAATATAATTAATCCAGAGGACGCTGCATCAAAGGACAAGTGGCACAGACAAGGGCCGTCGACATATTGCCAAGTGCCCCGCTTAACGTCCACTGGACGTCTAAGGTCAGAACCCCCCCACTACTCCCCCCCCCCCCCCCCCCTCCCCCTCCATAATAATTTTTTCCCCCAATCCACTCTTGTGGATTTTGCCTGTCGCAATCTGTTTTCTAGTGTAGCTTGCAAGCAGGCTCGCGTTTGGGCCATATGCGAGCAACGAAAGTCGTGAGATTTTACGTGTGATTACTGAGCAATCACATGTGTAAGTGAAATGAAATTGTTTCTCATTTGTTACTCACTTCTAACAGAACTATGTTTTACTCTTTAGGTTCCATATTCTTTAAACATGAAGTAAAATATAACAAAGATTTGCCTATTTTTGTTTTTTTTGGCTCAAAATGACCCACCCTAACGTCAAATATTTTTCTCTCCTTACCGCGCTCCACCCCCCCCCCCCCCCCGCCCCTCCCCCAAAACGTCCAGTGGAGGGGCCTTGGGGAATCATGTCGACGGCCCCTAACCATCATCAGTTCATTATAGGTACAAAAAACTGAAATGAAAACAAAATCAGTGGAACATAGTCATTGTTCAAAGTATGTTTCCAAAACTCGGCAACAGTGACACGTGCAAGAACATGACCCAACAAGATCTGCGTTAGGGGAGGACAGCGTGGTCCCGCGTTAGGGAGGACCGCGTTTAGGAGAGGAACTCGCGTTAGGAGATACAAAATGAAACCATTGAACCTCCAGCAAACGGACTACACTGACGCACATAATGTGCGAATCCAGTAAATTATTATATTGCTTACCACATTTGCAGCAATAAAACAGCAACAGCATTCTTAAATTGTGGCGCATTGTGGCGCGTATTTTATATACGGCACTTGCTTTGTAATCTGTTCCTCGTGTGTGGGGGGTAGGCGGGGGGGGGGGGGGGAGGTGTTCTGAAGACGGAAGGTCCCCGCTATAAACGTGTCCAATAATTTTTCGCGTTTATTCAATGAATATTCCCTTTGGTACAATGAGAGCAAACGGAAGCGTTACAGTAATTATGCAATTGCGAGACCAACCACACGCACGGAAAACGAATTATTGGCTTAAACGTATCTTGACTGTGAATCGCAGACGTTCTCGCGGGACGCACCATGGAAGTGCGGCTGTATTCGCCAGGCTATAGTTTATAAAAACAGCGGCGGCGAGCACTCGTGAGTGTGTCCGAAAGTTATCGCTTTCCGACGCAATAGCACTTATCCTCAATTCCCAAGTGATCTTACAGTGGTGGCGAGGATCACTAACTACACGCGGTCATTGCGCACCTCGCCTCCAATTTTTCCTGCCAGCCTGAAATGTCAGTTTCTCTCCAGTTTATAGGTTTACCTGGAGCGTAAACTACCAGCAGTCCCTCTTTCCCTTAGTCCGTCGAGCGAGAAGAGCGAGAGGGGGAAATCCCCGATTTTCACATTCAAACCTCTTTTATCCTCTTTCGCTTGGTTTGTTTGTTGCCCCATTTCAGACCATGTGATGTTACTCTAGAGACTTGTTTCTTTCAATTGAATCATATTCACTTGCACATGTACTTGTACATGAACACAATTTTTTTTTGAGAAAATCATGATCCGAAAATGGGCAATTTATACATTATACGAAGCTAATTTTTTTTATTTAATTTGATATCATGTTACAAATGAGAATCGGAAAAAAAACATTTTTCGGGAAAATGGAATCTAAAATAAGCCAGTAGTTTCTTGTTCCGGGTAACCAGCTCTTCTTCCTGACAGAGGGTTAGTGCGGTACTTTTCTGAAACTTTTTTAGCGCTTGTAGCTGTTTCTGGTTTGTTTCTAATAAAATTGATTTTATTTTCTTTGGGTTATTACTTGACTGACATATCATTTACAAATTAAAATGTCATAAAGAAAAAAAAGTTACTTACATTTATTTAAAAGATTTGCTAGCACGACATTAGTTCTCGTATTGCGATTGTTTGTGAACCTTTTTACACAGTTGGGGATGCGACAATTTATGCGTATGAGAAATGTCGACGATTATTTTTGTTCATTAAACAAAGAAATCTCACGCTATTTATCTCGTCATTATGAAGACTCGGTCTTCCTAACGCGGCCCTCCCCTAACGCGGATCTTGTTTGGGTCGTGTGCTTGAGGTCTAAGATATTGCACTGTTGCCGAGTTTTTGGAACATCCTCTGACAATGACTAGTTCCACCGATTTTGTTCAATCCAGTTTTTTTTTACTATAAATGAACTGATGATGGTTAGGGGCCGTCGACATAATTCCCAAGTGCCCCTCCACTGGACGTTTTTACTATAATGAAGTTAGGTGATGGTTAGGTTGCACTTGTCCTGTAAGTACAGGCTCCTGGATTAATTTCTTTCAAAATTTCTAAATCCTGTGACGTTTAATCAAATTAATGCATTGTGGCTTCAGTTGTGAAATTTTCCATACGTTTATTAAAACAATTCGCTTGGGGCCCATAATCGAAATAACATTACAGCGGTCTCCCACTGTAATGTATGTAACGCAATCTCTGAACGAAATTTGGAAACCGCGTACCGTATTTAATTATACAGCCATCCAGATGTTGTTTTCCAGATTTATCTCATGGATTTCTTCAATATCCAGAAAGCCCAATCTAAGGTACGAATAACAAAGCACTCATAGCTATTGTTCTGTGTGTTGAACAGTAATTTCAGAGTGCAAAATGTTCCGATTTGATTTGATTTCAAGTTGACCTTGACAAACGTTACGTGACTTGTGTACGCTTTGGAACTCAAGGTCGAATAAAATAGCTAAATTATTTTATTATTGCCAAAAAGCGATAGCAAATCACAGAAAATAGTCTTGTAACATGTGCTGGTGCCTGATAACAAATATTATTAAACTTCTGTTGTTCCAAAATGTTTTAATGTTGTGTTTATCTGAGTTTTAGCATCGGAATGCCATGGACGGAAAAGCTCAAATTACACAAAAGTACTACTTGTATTTCGCAGCCTCAAAATTCTTCTTTTAAGTTGCCCATGGTTTTGAAAACAGATTTTAAAAGAAGAAATAATGCTCTTTCATGTGGTATAAGTCTCTATACTCCAGGGCTATGTACCAGTCAACGATTTTAGCCTCTCAATTTCGTCAATTTTGCATTGCAAGAAATTGCTTAAAAATAATGTAAAATAATGAAAATCTTTCAAATATTCAATTTTAATTCAAATTGATAAAATAACCGCTCAAATATATCTTATTATCTACTTAATCTGATGAGTAATTTGTTTCTCGGAATAAAATTGTTTTTGAGTTTCAAAACAAGGTCTCCACAATGTGTGGTGTCAAACGCCAAAAAACCGGTCCCTGAGAGCTGCCAAACCAAGTTTACTTCCGTATCTCGAAAATAATTGCCGGAGTGAAGTAAAACATATATTTTTTAGTAATAGTTCACCATGGGCTATCTTGTGAATTTTTTGAGAATTTTTGGTATTTTCCCTATTGTATGCCTCCGGTTGATAATTACAGACATCAGCTCTTAATACTTTAATCCGTGACCCTAGCGAGTTGTATTTTCTCAAAACCGTCACGGTCCGTTTTTTTACGGCCTCGGGACTCGTAAAGAAACGGTCCCGAGCGCTCTCTCTTGAAAAGTTTACAATAAATCGGCGTGAAACTTTGTGTGATATTAAGTTGCTTTAAAACAAACAATTTAATACTTAAATCCGTGACCCTAGCGAGTTGTATTTTCTCCGAAACCGTCATGGTCCGTTTTTTTACGGCCTCGGGACTCGTAAAGAAACGGTCCGAGCGCTCTCTCTTGAAAAGTTTACAATAAATCGGCGTGAAACTTAGTGTGATATTAAGTTTGCTTTGCAACAAACAATTTAATACTTAAATCCGTGACCCTGGCGAGTTTTCTTTTTGAGAAACCGTCACGGTCCGTTTTTTTACGGCCTCGGAGTCGTAAAGAAACGGTCCGAGCGCTCTTCTTGAAAGTTTACAATAAATCGGCGTGAAACTTTGTGTGATATTAAGTTGCTTTAAAACAAACAATTTAATACATTAATCCGTGACCCTGAGCGAGTTGTATTTTCTCCGAAACCGTCACGGTCCGTTTTTTTTACGGCCTCGGGACTCGTAAAGAAACGGTCCGAGCGCTCTCATCTTGAAAGTTTACAATAAATCGGCGTGAAACTTTGTGTGATATTAAGTTGCTTTAAAACAAACAATTTAATACTTAATCCGTGACCCTAGCGAGTTGTATTTTTCTCAAAACCGTGACGGTCCGTTTTTTTACGGCCTCGGGACTCGTAAAGAAACGGTCCGAGCGCTCTCTCTTGAAAAGTTTTACAATAAATCGGCGTGAAACTTAGTGTGATATTAAGTTGCTTTGCAACAAACATTTAATACTTAAATCCGTGACCCTAGCGAGTTGTATTTTCTAAGAAACCGTCATGGTCCGTTTTTTTACGGCCTCGGGACTCGTAAAGAAACGGTCCGAGCGCTCTCTCTTGAAAAGTTTACAATAAATCGGCGTGAAACTTAGTGTGATATTAAGTTGCTTTGCAACAAACAATTTTAATACTTAAATCCGTGACCCTCGGCGAGTTTCTTTTTTGAGAAACCGTCACGGTCCGTTTTTTTTACGGCCTTGAAATTGGAACTCGTAAAGAAACGGTCCTAGCGCTCTCTCTTGAAAGTTTACTATAAAACGGTGTGAAAACTTAGTGTGTTTATATTTGCTGTAAAACAAACAATTCCAAATGCGCAAGTACATGACTCTAGTCCACTCTAGCGAGTTTTTCTTTTTTGAGAAACCGTCACGGTCCTTTTTTTACGGCCTGGGAACCTGCGACTTAGAGGTTCCGTACCGTTTTCTTTACACATTCGTGCCCGTAAAAACGGTCCGCGGGACTCCCTGAAAATTAACAACCTCGTTTGATTCAAATTAATGCACTGAAACATTGTTTCTCAATATCACATAAAACCTTCGCTAAGTTTCATACCCATTGGCATGTAACTTTCCGACTTAGAGGTTCCGTACCGTTTTCTTACAAGTTCGTGGCGTAAAAAAACGGTCCGCGTGACTCGCTGAAAATTAATAACCTCGTTTGATTCAAATTAATGCACTGAAACATTGTTCTCATATCACATAAAACCTTCGCTAAGTTTCAGACCCATTGGCATGTAACTTTCCGACTTAGAGGTTCCGTACCGTTTTCTTACAAGTTCGTGCCGTAAAAAAACGGTCCTGCATGACTCGCTGAAAATTAATAACCTCGTTTGATTCAAATTAATGCACTGAAACATTGTTTATCATATCACATAAACCTTCGCTAAGTTCAGACCCATTGGCATGTAACTTTCTGACTTAGAGGGTTCCGTGCTGTTTTCTTACAAGTTCGTGGCGTAAAAAAACGGTCCGCGGGACTCCCTGAAAATTAACACCTTCGTTTTGATTTCAAATTAATGCACTGAAACATTGTTCTCATATCACATAAACCTTCGCTAGTTTTCAGACCCATTGGCATGTAACTTTCCGACTTAGGGTTCCGTACCGTTTTCTTACAAGTTCGTGCCGTAAAAAAAACGGTCCGCGGGACTCCCTGAAAATTAACAACCTCGTTTGATTCAAATTAATGCACTGAAACATTGTTCTCATATCACATAAAACCTTCGCTAAGTTTCAGACCCATTGGCATGTAACTTTCCGACTTAGAGGTTCCGTACCGTTTTCTTACAAGTTCGTGGCGTAAAAAAACGGTCCGCGTGACTCGCTGAAAAATTAATAACCTCGTTTGATTCAAATTAATGCACTGAAACATTGTTCTCATATCACATAAAACCTTCGCTAAGTTTTCAGACCCATTGGCAGGTAACTTTCCGACTTAGAGGTTCCGTACCGTTTTCCCTTATAAAGTTCGTGGCCGTAAAAAAACGGTCCGCGGGACTCGCTGAAAATTAACAACCTCGTTTGATTCAAATTAATGCACTGAAATATTGTTTCTCATATCACATAAAACCTTCGCTAAGTTTTCAGACCCATTGGCATGTAACTTTCCGACTTAGAGGTTACGTACCGTTTTCTTACAAGTTCGTTGCGTAAAAAAACGGTCCGCGGGACTCCCTCAAAGTAACCGACTTGACTCGAATATTAGGCATCATATTGTCAAGAACTTGGTAAGAAACATTACATATTAGAGATTCCGGGACCGTTTACTTACAAAATACATATGTACGAAGGCTGAAACGCTACAACTTATTATATATTTCAAAAGACAGCATTCTTACGTAAGAAAACGACACTTTTACGTAAAAGTGCAGCTTTTTTACGTAAAAAAGCAGCTTTTTTATTGTAGAAAGCTGCTTTTTTACGGGTGCCGTTTTTTTATGCAACTATATATATATATTATATATATATATAATATAATTCCAGGTGATTTTCACCGGTGATCCAAGATAGTGCTCTACAGTGAAGGAGCGGATTAAATCAGTAGATGGATTACTCAATTTTTTGAGCATATATAACCCATATGTGCTCAAAAATTGAGTAGTCCATCTACTGATTTATATATATATATATATATATATATATATCTATATATATATATATATATATATATATATATATATATTATATATATATATATATATATAACTGCAGACAGTGACACTGTGTTTCGGCCTTTCGGGCCTCGTCAGTGCAGTGCTGAAAAACTGGGGTTGAGGTTTGGCATATAGCCATCTCAGACGATCCCACAAATGTGGTATCATCGTACCTGCCAGAGTGCTCAAACTAGTAAAACTAGTGAGCATACACAAGCTTTTCTAGCAATGGCTAGACTAGCCATTCTGAAGGAACTTCTTGCCAATAAAATCAGTGATAGATGCCATGTTTAAACCGAAGCCATGTGGCAGTCAAACGCCCCCCGCCCGGGCAGAGAAATCCGTAATTCAGTGCATGTGTAGGATCCGCGAATATTATCTAAATCCGATCCGAACCAGTGATTCGCAAATCTGTCCACACACGTGCATACTTCACTACAATTGGACATGCAGCGCCAGTAAGGACAGTAAGTAAGTGTCCCTCCGCGTTTGCGTTTTTTTCTAGCAGTGCCCATCTTCCCGGGCTATTTGCATATGCTGTAATCCCGAATTGGGGGCATCAGTAGTTTTATCTCTGCCCGGGGCGGGGCGTTTGATAGCCACATGGCTTCGGTTTAAACATGGCATCGTTCGCTGATTTTATTGGCAAGACGTTTCTTGCAGAATGGCTAGTCTAGCCATTGCTAGAAAACTGGCTTGTGGATATTTTATATTCTCTGTAGCCTGAGATGAGGCTCCTGAAGAAAATTTGCGAGCGAAGCGAGCCGAGTCGCTTTCGTTCCCGCCCCAGGCAGCGACTCGGCTCGCTTCGCTCGCAAATTTTCTTCAGTAGCCTGATCTCAGGCTATATTCTCTGCGTCTTGACTCTTTGCATCAATTTTAAACTTGAGAGGTATGGCATTTGCCTTCTTTCTGGCATGACCGTGGGAATTTGAACGGCCCGTGGGTTTGCCATATCATAAATGATCTAATAAACGCCCGGGGCGTCTATTAAATTTTAGGGGTCCTAGGGGGAGGGGGGGGGGGGGGGCGTTAAATAGATATGAGGCGTTTACTAGTAGGAGATAGCAAGGGGTGACAGGCCACACAATCTCTATCAGTGTGAAACATCATGATTACTTTTTAATTAATTAATTAAAATTAAGTACTTTAATTGGAACTGACTTAGTATGTTACCTCTTTCAGTGGCCTTTCGCTTCATTTGGAACGAACGGATATCAGTGAACAACAATAAACGAGGAAGCACGAAGCGAGAATCGATCGTAAACCAGTGACCAACGTCAAAACTTTCGGAAACTCTTCACCTCCTCACATCCTCACGTGCTGCAAATTTTCCCGCCACAGACTAGACTGTAGCGTAACGCAGCAAGTCACACTGAGAATTGTCACGCGAGCGAAATATCCTGCTAGAAGCTCTCCCTACTTCTGAACAAAGCGAACTAAAAGTGGTTTGAATAAAGCAATGCCTTTTCGGGGTAATAATTTACCAAATATGTAGCGGGATTGTCGAATATTCAGCAATATGTATGCCTATTTAATATTCTTACTGCCGGTCATTTAGTGTTTTGAAGACTTTGACCGGCAGTCTCTGTGCCATGCAGAATTTGTCACAACTCATGCTTCGTACTCTATGCCCAGCGTAAGCCAAGGGTTGGATTTGAGATCTATAGCGCTCTTCTGAATCGCTTAGCACTTCTTAATAGACATATCATAGTTTGGATTGGCTAAGTTCTTTTGATTTACTAGAATTTTTAAAAAAATTCGGACTGCCGGTCATTTTAATAGTGTTGAAGACCTTGACCGGCATTCTGCGCCATGCAGAATCTAAGTGTCGCAACTCATGACTTCGTATTCTATGCCCAGCGTAAACCAAGGGTTGGATTTGAGATCTATAGCGCTCTTCTGAATCGCTTAGCACTTCTTAATAGACATATCATAGTTTGGATTGGCTAAGTTCTTTTGATTTACTAGAATTTTTAAAAAAATTCGGACTGCCGGTCACGGTGTTTTGAAGACCTTGACCGGCTGCCGGTCATATAGCCAAAGCGACCTCGGCGATC
Organism: Desmophyllum pertusum; assembly: GCA_029204205.1. Lineage (NCBI taxonomy): Eukaryota > Metazoa > Cnidaria > Anthozoa > Scleractinia > Caryophylliidae > Desmophyllum > Desmophyllum pertusum. The sequence goes on from MU826860.1 coordinate 88,560, forward strand.
GAACTGCTGCAAGAAATGTAGCCTTTGTACCTATGAGGGGTCATTACCGCCAAAATCCTGTTTCAAATTCTGTTATGAGAACCTGCATATTTTATTACTTTTCAGCAAATTCTTTTCTCAAGACGTTAGAACTGAAATTGAACAAACGGAATAGAATTTAGGAAAACAGAACTGAAATTGAACCAACAGAACGGAATTTGAAACATCGTAAACACAACGGAACAGAAATTGGAGCAACAGAACAGAAATTGACGTTGTTCCAATTTCTGTTCTGTTGTTCAACGAAACCGAGTGGAACCTGGAAAGAACCAGTTGCACATTATAATTTATGAAGATTAATTCGATTATTCCCGCTCACAAGAAAATTTATTCCGTTTTCAAAATGACTGCTCGATCGGAAGGCGAAGGGCTCAGCCGCGAGGTGTATCTCTTTGCTTGAAGAGGTAAAAGATCTTATCGAGGCACAAAAAGCGGCCTCTCAAACTCAGATGAACTCCAAGTCGGCAGCCATTCAACCAATTTGGCTGAAATTTGGCCAGAATGATGACATACATCTCTTCTAGAAAACCGTGTCTGCAAATTTTAATACTCCTTTTAATTTTAAAGCTAGAGCTTTTTTTCTACAGGGAGTGCTAACTAATTGTCACTCCCAACTTCATTTGCCAATAAAAGAAAAACAAACGCACTTGTCAAAATCTGAGACATGGTTTTTTAGCCGAACGTGTTGAGAAGCGAATGCGGTGTTAATCGTTTTCTTCTGTTTTATTTCCGGAGGGAGTGGAACATGATTTATAAAGACATGTACTTTTACACAAAGCTTCTCATTTTCGAAACACATTTAAGTTTATCGTTTTTTTTAGTAAAAAGCCATAATCTGTAATTATTAAACTTTCAAAAAAAAATATGGTGTATAGGGTTTTTTATAAAAACAACTAACGCTACAGCGATCCGAGCGCGGACGGTCCTGAAGGGTGGCTGATACCTTAAGCCTTCTTAAGGTACATGTACAATTATAACAATTTACATTGGTATACGTGTTTTAGAGTCACAGCCTAATACATCCTAACCATAGCCTAGCCAGGAGCATGCTCCTGCCCTAGCTAACCCCCCTGCATTATCATTCCAGGCAGCCAATACTCTATTTTAATTAATTTCCATTTATTTTCTCTTTCATACTGTAAACTGAATACTTTATCTTTAGTACACAGAAATAAATTAAAGATTGTTGTTGTTGTTGTCAATCTCCGAACCACTGAGCGAAATATTGTTCAAGATCCGACAGATATTCTTCTTCCTCTTCCTCCTCCTCCTCCTCGTCTGGGCCATAAGCTATCCCTGTGCCATAGTTTGATGCCCGTTTTTTTAGCAGGCACGGTAGCCTGACGAGTATCAGTATTAATCTCTTTACTGGTCAGTCCTTCGTGATCCTGTTCTGTTGGAGTTAGTTTGCCTGGTTCAGTATCAGAAACATTGTCAATGTGTTAGTACTCTTATTTATACGACATAGCAATTTAGATTGTGAGCGCATGGAAGCAGACTGTTTATAAGCTATCCCGTGCCGCAGAAAGGTCGTAGAAAAGACGCGTTCTTCTTCCACAACAACAATTTGATGCCAGTTTCAAGTCAATTATTTCTGCGGCCATAGCATAAAAGCTATATTTAGCACCCCCGTCTCTATTAAGCCCCCCACCCCCCTTTGGAAGTCTGATTTTGTAATAAGCCCACCCCCTCTCTATTAACCCCCCCCCCCCCCCCCCCCCCCCCCCTTTCTGTCAGGCTGATGTAAATGACTTTTCAGCAATATTTCTGGCGTTTTCAGTCATTTTTTATTGAAACGTGGTCTTTAATTTCCAGAACTATCGTCGAGTTAGGGTATAAATGACGTTTCCTTTGTAAGACGCTCATACATAACACATTTTTTGTTCTGTTTTAATTAGTGGCGTAATAGTAAAGTTTGAAAAATTAACGTGAATTTTCTTGAAAATTTATGATTTGAAATAAGCCTCCCCTCTCTATTAAGCCCCACTCTCTAATAAGCGCTCCCCCCCCCCCCCCCCCCCCCTCCCCCACCATCTTGAGGCCTGAAATTAAATAAGCCCCCGGGGGCTTAATAGAGCTTTTACGGTATATCTGACGTCATGCATGTATATTGCTACAAAAGTATGCACACGTATAGCGCAAATCATGGAGGGACATGAGCTCACTCAATCGACCTGCCTATCGGCCTTACCTTGTTCGTTTAACGGTATGCCAAAGACGAACGATGCAATGGACAGGAAAACACAAAGCCAGATCAAGTGAATGAACTTCATCGCTTTCGACACTTCTGAAAACTCAACAAGAGCAAGCAATGCTAAATTGGAACGAAATACAGTACAATATATTGACACTGTACCTGTTCCTATAAGGTAAAGTCTTCACGAGCCTATTGGTTCACAGCATGAAATGACTGGAAGTATTTCTAAGCCCCCTGGATGGGATGCTAGTCCATCCACATGTTCCGATTGGCCATGGAAAATTAAAGTCGATGCAACTTATCGACGGTAACAATCTGATTAAGAAAACTGTGAGATCAAATCGAAGCGTCCAACAACCGTCCTGTAACTGAATCTGAATCTGTTATCAGATGATTCTTTTTTTATATTTAGTAGCAAACAAGACGATGAGAGACCAGATTCATAAAAAAGAGTGTGGATTAGGTACCGATATCTTACTGGAAACAAAATTGCCTAAAATAAGTGCCCTTGGGTCGTCCAAGAAATAATTACATTGATTTGGTCGTCGGTGACATTTGTACAAAGTCGAACTGCGTACGACTCAGTTTACGGGCAGTATAAATGCACTGAGTATTGGAAACCTATACTTGGTGTTCCAACCCTTGTGTTCTGGTCCGCTATGAAGTATCCCAGTCTCGAATATCATGCGGAATTAATTGACTTATCCATTATATTAGCGTAAACCTTAGTTCACCTTAGAACCTTATACTATGAGGTCAGTCTTAGAATGAGAATGAGAATGAGCCACACGTACGCGTTTGGCCGGTAGCGACAGGTTTGTAGTGACCAGTTTGACGCTTTAGTAGAACTCATCATTGGGTAGAATCAACACAGTCAATGAAATAATGACTGATATTACAACGATGATAAGGCCATCCTCATAAAATGCTTTGTTTCCCATCGTCCGACCGACCCAATTTTTTCAAAAAGTAAACAAAAAAATTCTGATTCATTGCCTGTGCCCTTTTCTCGGGTGTTTCCAAGTTTAATATGCTTTGTTTACATCTTAAAGTCACTCTGACATCTAAATCAGCCCAGTAATGACTTCTTAGAACACTTTCAGAGTGATATCGGATCGTTGCAAAATGGTGGTCACGGGGAAGATATAATCAAGGCTCGCCTGGAATTACTTATGTTAAATTTATCGATATTTCGTTTCTCGGCTTTTCTTTTTTTTTTTTTACCGACCGACCGACCCACTTTCACGAGAGAGAGGGCGATGGGAAACAAAACATTTTATGGGGATGGCCTAAGAAAGGAGAAAACAACATTTCTAGTGTACACACACATGTCCAAAAATCTTATCGCAGTACTTTAGCCTATTTTGCCTCCGTTTGCGCAACTGTTTACATTACTCAGAAAGATATGAAAGAAATATACCAACACCAACAGGGCACCAATAGCTATTGTAGATCGACACGACGGTATTGACAAATTCCTAAATTTACGTCTCTCCCTAACTGCATTAAACTTACCACGGTTTACTTTAGTGTTCCTTCTACAACGGTTGCTTCACGCCTTTCTTGTTCTGGGCGACAGATCTCTGCCGAGACTGTATGGGAAACGACCTTATGGTACACCGTTAATATCCACTAAACGAGCCAAAACTCAATGTGTCATCCCTAATTAAACCGAAACCAGTGGCACACCCGCCAGTTTGTTTATCGACAGCCGAGGCGGGTTACTTGTGAGAAGTAGTACTTTACGGGTTCGTTAACTTGCTCGACCTGACAGTTTGTACGACATCTAACAAGCACTAGACTACTGGACGCCCTTTTAATTGCACAAACGGACCTTAATTGACGCATTTATAAGAGATAATCAGTATGGTTTTAGCAGCAAGGAAGCGTTTTGAAAAGCGGCTCGAAACTGAAAGTACACAGTACTTACAGTATTCCATCCACTTGGAGGACCTGTAAGTACTCCTGAGTAGATCGAAAGCCAATTAACGCTAATTAATCTGCCATTAAAAGTGAACCCATGGTCTATATTAAGCACTTTTTGTGTCCCCTAAAGCAGGCGTCCTGGCTATAGTTTTAATAGGATGAGGCGAGGAAGCTGGGTTGTAGAACGACACTGGGGAGATTTTTCTTTACATTCTTGCCCCCACTCAATCAGAGATTCTTGAACCGAGACCCCGTTAGCCAGCAGAGATAATTGAGTGGCTCAAGCTCTGGGGACAAGAACTCGGAAGAAACCCGGCATGCAAGAGCAATTAAGAAACACAACTGTTGACTTCAAAGAGACCCTTTATTTGTGGCAAAAGTCACCGGTCGCTTACATACATTAGTTACATACATAATACTTTACTGAAGCCCCAGTAGTGATCGACATCTACTCTCTCCCTACAATATCAATACATAGCCAGGCATGAAGGTAATGAGAATTAAGAACATGATCGCTAAAGGAAAATTGACCTTGTGTCTTACATTATTTGACTAATTTAAGATTGACTGATATTACTTTATAGTAATGATTATTCATGCCTTGATTTATTTCGATGTTAGACAGGAAATGATATTTTTATCATCATTACATCTCGCAATAGTTGGCTTTAATCAAAGAAAAACAAAAAACAAAAACATAATAATTCAATCAGTCCGTTTACGAATTTCCGTTAAGAAAATTTCATGGCATCAAACCGAAGCAGTATGGCTAATAGAAATATTTATTTCCTATATCAAAACTCTTATCATCCGACCAAATGCAGATCAACAAAACTATACCTATTTCAAAGAAGAAGAAACCAAACCAACAAACGACACTATTTAGACAATTAGATCTTAGCAGTATTGCAACTGCATGTAGTAAACACAGCTAAAGATAAACAAAACAAAACAAAAGTCAATAAAACATCAAGGTCACGTATAGGGGACGTTTTCGTGTGCCTTTAGCCTGAAGGACGCACCGTAAAATACACGCGGTTTCATGTGGTTTACACACGCGATTCACACGCGCGATTCACACGCGAGATCACACGCGAGATTCACACGCGCGACTCACACGCGCGACTCACTCGCACTTTGCCGTGAAACATGTCAAACACAAGTCGATTTTCTTAAAATGCTAGTATTACAAAAAAGCAAATGAAAATGTTCGTCACGAGACTACTAGTGTCCTGCCTGACGGCGTCTACAGCATAAATCGACACGTTTTAAATATGGCTACCAATCAACAATTTACAATTGCCCGTATGTACACACACCCTTCATACAGGCAACACGAACGATCACGTGACAGTAATTGGAAATATTTACACTGACTAATACAATGACTATGATAATTATTTTCTAAAATTTCACGGCATGCTATTGGTTGAACGGATATTATATCAAAATCCCGTATGAATAGTTGCCTAGTATATACAATGTGGTATTTATTATGTACTCAATAAAAAAAACACAAGGCAAAAAAATTGTTGTGGTACATGATCTATAATCGTGAACAAAAGAAAGGAAATACCTTGGCAAATAGCCACCATTTAAAAATTACAGTAGTTCCCGAAAGAAATAACCCATTCGAAAATAGCGACACTGTTATGGTATATTTCTCACCAGACGTGGCAACATCAATTATAGTATCTAAAGTAAGTCGCCTTTTTCGAGATCGATTATGTACAGCTGTTTCGAAAAGGTTGCAAGGAAGCGTAAAAGCGTACGAGACAATGCCGAAAGGTAGTCTGGGATATAATTCACGCTTTATAGAATACGTGTCGAAACTACTTTTGATGTTTTCTTTTAGTTCGTGCAAATATATATTCATGGTTTCTCCTAATCGCACTAAAACACCGTGAACTTCGATCAACGGTGAACTACCACTACTCGGCATTGTCGCGTACCGTTTTACGCTTCTGCGGGACGTTTGTCGAAACAGCTGTATACGGTACATACACTATTAAAGCACAATCTACGATTTATACCGAGCGAATGGCTTAGCATTTTGACAAATTTTCCAAGCCTTGTAACGATTATGCATGAGTAGTGACTAGACAAAAATTGTGTTCTCAATAATGAAAGTAATGACACAACTATATTCGCAGTCCTACGGTAAATTGAATTTGTCACTGATCCTTTCATTTCCAACAGCGGATATCTCCATACTGGTAAATTAAAAAAAAAAAGTACGACAAAGCAGATATTCTCTTGATTTGTCATCGAATTCTCACAATTAAGGAATTTATCGCAATCAGTATCCATAATTAATATTACTAGCTCGGAATTGGAATAGTTAATTTATGGCACTATTACAGTAGGTACTTGCTTTCTAGTTTAAAAAAAAAAATTATGTGTTGGCACACATTATGTTACCTTCATGTAGCAGTCACGCTGACCGAAACATGATAATTGCAGTCTCAGTCGACAGGTTAGAAATGTAATTTGTATGCAACAAGGGGTCGCATTTGTGAATGAGTAAGTTCTCCTATTTTCCAGCCTCTACTTTCTTCATCTCTTCCTTGATTTCCCGGCATTTTTTCAGCAGAACATCGCTCGTTTTTGATGTGGGTTTTCCGAAGAGTTCGGGGGCGCCGACGTCTCCCCGACTAATACGATCAAAAGTGTCCATTAGATCGTAACATATCGTTTCACCGACAACCGAGTCCTTCTTGTAGTCGGGATGCACCTCGACGAACTGGCGAATCCACTGTGCTGTGGTCAGCAGTTCACCTAAAGCACAGAGCATCACATATTAGTCATTTCGTCTTAGGAAATATAAATTAAAAAACCCAAAGCTAAAGTCTAGAAGCTTAGGTAGCTTGTCAGGCCCTGTTTCTGTAGTATGAAGCGACTGGTGGTATTCGCCACTTTAGAAACGAGAGGCAATCTGGGGCGAGTCGCATCTCGCAGTCGCTTGTGGGACTGTTACTGGAGACGCGTCATCAAACTCTCCGCCATTTTCCAGGTCCCCAGTAACGATCCCACAAGCAACTGCGAGATGCGACTCAACCCAGATTGTTTTTCGTTTCTAAAGTGGCGAATTGCTACTCCCTCGCAAGGGAATACTAGTCCATCGCAGGTAAACCCCCAGCACTTTTATCAGGTTTCAATAACAATTTCTTAAGGGTGGAGAGAGGCACTGTGAGAGTAAATGAGAGTGAATTAAAGCGTCTTGTCCAAGAACACAACAAAAACAGCCCAGCCAGGGCTCAAACTCCGACCACTCGATCCCTAGTCAAATGCACTAACCATTGGACCACTGCGTCCCCCCACATCAACGCATCATATTTACATTTAAGTGAACATAGTTAACTACTACATTTTGTAAACATGCAACCTAAACTTGTGCAACCTAAACTTGCCTTGCTTCAGTTCGGAGTTTTGTTTTGTTTTTCAATCAATAAACAGATTCAGTGATATTGACGCAATTTTTAAAACCCGGCGATCGGGCAATAAATCAAAATTCATTAACCACTCACCAGAGGCTCTCCTCGAGATAAGTTTCAAATATTGAGAGATGGTACAACGCGTGTCGATATCCACGTCCACGTTACCCAGGTAACTTTCGATCAGCGGTATTAGCCCGGGGAATTCACCGTCCTGCACGAGGATGACAAATAAGACACGAGATAAAGTCAACAATGTAGTCAGATTAGAAGGGGTAAACATACGTAAAAACAACAACAACAACAACAACAACAACAACAACAACGGGTATTAAATGTTAGTCAAGGGGGCGAAATATTAACTAACGTCATTTTCGTATCATACAAAATAACCTTCAAATCGAAGCAATCCTCAAAATGATAGTCTAACTAAGGTAGAAAAACACAAATGAAATAATACTAAACCGAAAAGAAACAAGGATGGTTAATATTAGGGAAGATTGAGACGGATTACGAACGAAGAAGTTGAAAACGTTTGGCAGCTCCTTTTAAAGGGGCTGTGTCACGCTATTTTCAGCAATTCAAAATAATGGTTTCAAACCATAGAAAAACATAAAACAAATACTAGGAAGCCGCAATGAAGTGCGGATGGTCAAAATTAGACAACATTGAAACGGATAGCGAAAAGGTTAACTTGAAAAACGACGGCCAGTCTTTTTTCAAGTTAAGTACATTTGTGTGAAACAAGTGGTAAATAATGCTTAGAAATCATCTGTGTTTGTTATGTAAGTGAGATTCCATCTTTGAATTAATATTTCATTGACATATTTGAGTTTATAGCTCGTAAAAAAAGAATACAGGGAAGAATAGCAAAAAGTAGCGTGAGACAGCCCCTTTAAGTTAATAATTGCAAATGAAAGAGTTGGCAGTCTAGATTTATATAGAAAGGAAATATGCAACAACAGGAAATATATTTATTTTGTCTTGCATTCTATCTCACCTTGCCGTTGATGATCTTGTCTATCGTCATCAGTTCAAACTCGTCGCAACCTGAGTCGCCATTTCTGGCCTCTCCATTAGCCAGATTCGGGCCTTGGGAATGGAAAATGAAGAACAAAACAAAAATAGTAAGCTGTGGAATAACTGAATTGCTCGGCAAAGGCTCTCTTTTGTCAAGCAAAACCAAACAGAGAACTGAGCAGATTGTGGGGGTGGAAGTAAAATAGAAACATGTATCACTTTTTGAACAAGCTAATGGAGAAGGAAATCACACAAGCAAATGATTGGCTGACAATTTACATACAACGAAATTCCACCGTACGAGTTACAGCACTTTTCAATAACATGCGAACTCTCGGGAACTCTGCTCAATCAACGGTTTCGTTTTTTCGCTGCCGTCAATCATTTAGTAATCCATTCAAAAGTTCACGTCCGTGGATTGTGATTGGTAGATTTCTTTCACGGTCGGTTGGTTCGAGTTGGTTGTCGTCGTAATTTTATGATTGACGGCAGCGAAAAACGCAATTGTAAGTTGGGTTTTGAACTTCAGAGTTCACGTGTTATTGAAAGACGCTGTAAACAACAACAACGTTTCAGTCTCCTCTCGTTTCATTTGTAACAGCCACCTAAAAGCCCACTTTAAAATTCAAGTAAAACGAAATGAAATTTCACTCACATCTCTTTAACGACTTCCTAAAGTGAAAATTTCCCTGGCGGACAGCATCTTTCTGCTGGGCGGTCACCATATTTTCGTCCACCTATATGATCATACATTGACCGCAAAGTGTAAGAAATATTATCTTTGCAAATTTACAATTTCAAAATGGAATACATGATTGCAGAAGTAAGGGTCAGTTACACGTTGCCTTCCAAAATTACCAAATTTTGATAATGTAATAAATACAATTAATTATAATACGTAATTAAAACTAACGTAAATATTTACGGTATCTCTCTCGCACCATAGTTAATAGAGGGAAATGGTTTATATGAAGCCCGGCAAACTACAAAGGAGCAAACAAAGATGGCAAAATTTATGTTGGAAGGTCCACGACCGTGCACAATCTTTTGTTTTGCCCTCATACACTATGCTTGAACACACGTAAACACCTATTGTATTTTGTCAGGTTTTGTGCACGGTCAAGGCAAAAAAAAAAAGTGAACACAAATATATAACAGAGAACTTTTCCGGGCTTCATAACCATTTCGCTCTATTAACTATGCTCGCACTCACTGACTCACTCGTTTACTCTTTAACTTAATTGACATATTAAGTTTTTCCTTTTCTCACCTTGGATAAGGGAATAAGCAGATTGAGATCAAACGACAAAATGACTCTTGTTAGAAGCACAATGAATGTTACATAGGCGGCATTCTCGAAGTCTGTCAGTTGAACCTATAAAAAGAAAGAAAAAACAAACAGACAGTGAAATTAATGAACGAATGACGGAAATTTCAGAAGCATCTACTAGGTGTTGAATTTAGGCCCTGTCCACATTGATGCGTTTTTGTTCGAAAACGAATACTTTTGGATGCGTTTTTCGCCTATCGTCCACACTACAACGCTGAGCGTTTTCATCGAAAACGCATACATTTGAAAACGCTCCAGAGTGGAGACATTTGAAAATGGAGCGTTTCGAAAATGGAGCCAAACGAAAACGCATCAGTGTGGACGGCGAAAACGGAGGCTTTCGAAAACGCTGACGTCATTCGTCTATTTGTCGCATGCGAAGATGACTATTGTAGAGTTTTCGAGCGATGCGTTTTCAAACGAAAACGCATTAGTGTGGACGGGGAAAACGCTGCGAAAACGATAGTGTGGACGGATGCGTTTTTGGTAAAAACGAAGCGTTTCGAAAACGGAGCAAAACGAAAACGCATTAGTGTGGACACTTAATACAAAACTAGTCTGTCATTGCTTTTGGCATACGAGGAAGATGCGGCCCTAAACTGCGATAGGATGGTCATAGTATAGCAGTGGAGTCTCGCTCTGCATTTGGCCAATCGGATTCGAAATTGTTACATTTATGATTAAGATAGAAAACTATTTACTATAGGTACATGTACACAATATTTTACCTCAGTTGGTCTGAACTCCACCCTCCATCCGATAGGAGAGTTAGGTGGTGGTGGTTTGAAACGCATAGTCTGCCAGTTGGTGGATTGGATATTCTGAGGAACAAAATAAAACGGATTGTAAGCATTGTTATATTCGTTAATATATCGTGGGGTTTTCTTTTTAAGGATAAATTTACATCAGGAGTTTCGTAATGTCAGTAATATCAGGGCAATCAGGGCATTAAAACAAGAAAGAAGTAGGGAGGTGGTATTTTATGTCATGGTTTCCGTCATCGGGGATGGTGTTTTTTTAAGTCGGGGTTTCCATGGAGGGTAGTGATTTTTTTTTTATGAGGAGGTTTCCGGGGAAGTGGGGGTAATTTATGTCGGGCTTTTCCATGGGGGGTGGTAATTATGACGAGTTCCCATGGGGGTGGTATTTTATGTCGGGGTTTCCGTGGGGGTGGTATTTTATGCTGGGGTTTCCGTGGTGGGCGGGGCTGGTATTGTATGTCGGGGTTTCCGTGAGGGGCATTTTGTTTCCGTGTACCTCAAAGTGATCCGTGTTCTGCTCATCGTCTTCATAAATGTGTTCATGGAACAGGGTCAAAGGATCCCGGATGAACAAGTGTGCGTAATGGCGGGCCAACTGTTCATCGATACCTGATAATGTAAACACAACCACCATGAGAAAAAAGACAATAACACACTGAACAAAGATGGGAAAAGACAATTGGGTCCTTTCGATATATTAATATCCAGTTTGGTAGCGAGGCTGAGAAGACACAAACAAAGGAAATTGAACAAGCATGTTTATTCTTTATTTTGCTTGTGTCCTCTGGGCCTCGCTATCAAGCATAATTTTAATATATCGAAAGGTCCATCTCTATCCTGTATATAATATGAATTACAAGCGGCTATCGTCACGCTTTTCTACCACACACGTCATAATGGATATCATTCCAATACAAGCTACTCATTATGTGTTTTGCCTTTGGGACTATCCCACAAATTCATCTTTTATCCTCTAGTGGTAACCACGCCTGAGATACATGTACCGTACGCCATGTTAGGGAGAGCCAAGAAAGGCGAAACCACTGCCCATGGCTGCTATATGTACCCCTCAGGAAGACACTAATTTTTGCAGAACTAACGACAGAAGTTCAGTGGCTACAGTTGTTGGGCAGGGCACTTCTCTTTCACAATGTCTCTCTCCACCCAGGACTGAGGAGTATACAGCTGTTTCGAGAAAGGTTGTCGGAAAAAAGCGCACGCGACAAATCTGAGATATGTTCAGCCAGGTACGTTCCTGACACTGTAGCTGTCGAACCTATTTTTGTTGCTTTCTTTTAGCACTCGCAAACATACATGTACGTCCATGGCGTCTCGTGCCATTTTCTCAGATTTCCCCGAAATGCTGAAGTCAAGGAACCGCGAACTTAAAACTACCCACAATACCTTTCGGGATTGTCGCGTGCGCTTTTTTCCGACAGCCTTTCTCGGAACAGCTGTAAATCAATGGGTACCGGGAATTGTCAGGGCAACCTGACAAAAATGCCGGGGGATTACCTGAGATGGACTAGCATCGCCGACCTGATAAGCGACCTTGATTATAGACAGACCTTTCATTATTTAACCATGCAGTAGCTACAGGGAAGCCATGCGAATTGTGTGCTATTTATTAACGGATATCAATCACTAACCAGCATCTACGAGCTGTTGATAAATCTCCTTGTCATGCACCAAGTCAATATCACTGTACTTAATTCCCTCTGGAGACAGGTATGTACTGATGGAGTCGTATCGTGACTTGGGAATGACAAATCTGTTTTCCTTCAAAGGCTATAAGAAAACAAAAACATATCAAAAACATCAGGAAGAAAAATAACAACAACAACAACTTAGCGCTGAATTTTCTTTCAAAATTAAACTCCAAGAGCACCGTACGTTAGCCGAATACACAACATAAGGTGTTAACCCTTCTAACGACCAATATAAAAATATTAATTATCTTTACATATTGCCATATAATTATTTAGTTTAATGTTCGCTCTGAGAATTTGGTGTTACAAATACATCACGACCATATCCCCTGTCTGCTTGACAATGTAATGATATCATACTGATAAATTAGGTTTTAAGTATTTTTTTTTTAATTTCCGAGTAATGTTGCAGTTCCAACTGCATCATCAACAGCTACGCTCAACCAACCCAGGCCACGCATCAAACAGCGAGACATAATGCCTGCTTGGGCATCGCGACTCAACTTGACGGTGCTCTATACTCTTTTGTGCTGCTGTCGCAGGTATGTGCTTATAATAAGTGTTGGTGTATTAAGCACTGCTGTGCAAATTGTGGACACTAAAAATCAAACAAATATTGTAACTACCATAACAACTCTACATTGTATCTTCCTGGTTCAAATCCTCTACCCAGCCACTACCTCAGATTTTACTGAAATTACTCGGCCACACCACCTTCGAAACTCAACTCCTTAATAAGAAGACTTAACATAAACAAACAGTAAAAAGAAACTATTTCGAGTACTGTAGATTGCAGTTCAGGACAAGATAATTCTTATTTTAACTCACCTCCAGACCTCTCTCCTCGGGAGTGCGATCATCCACTGAGCCTGCAATCACACTCCAGCGGCAATCCAGATCTGAAAGGTAACCTCGAAGTATGGGAGTGCCCGCAGACAGAGCCATCTTTAGGAAAAACAAAAACAATGTCGGTGAAATAAGACAAGTTCTTCCAGCGCATAGGGATATAAATAAGTTGTCCTTTTGAACTTCACAGCAGTAAAATACTCGAAATGAATTGTATCGTTTCTTTGAATCATGGATCATAAAAATACAATGTAGGGCTGGAGAGTGCCTATGAATTTCATTTGTCATTTGTCTTAACAAAATTCCTTGGTATTCCTTTAGCTGGCAGACGTTCGGTTATTAGGGTTTTCACGCCACGGCCCTGACCCCACCACAAAGACAATGTTGATTTGAACTTTCTAAGATTCCGAAGTACAGTACTATATTCAAACTGTTGACACACTTACATGTATGATTATAGAGCAAAGAAACAAGCACATTTAGTTACATCAGTTCTTGGCAAATCTTCGTAGCACTCGAATAGTTTTTCCGATGCTTATTTTCCAATAAAAAAGTGAGCAGTCCGACCTCAGTTAGTTACCTTCGGCACACCGGTCGGATGCTCTAACCACTTAGCTACAGGGAGATTCGTGTCGAGCTAGGCCATTTACTAGGATCAGTAACCAAAACACATTTTTTTATGGAAAGGTTTTAAAGGATCACTATCACGAGTTACGCATGCGCGAGCTTTCGATGTCAAGTTTGAAAAAGTCTGGCAGACCTTTTCAAATCTCACTTGCGAAATTCAAAATGGCGTCGACAAGTGGAGGCATCCGTGGCGGGCAATTTTTTTTTTACGCCCACTTCAAGATGGCGGCGTTAAGACTTTTCCACAAAAAAGGGAACATAGTTAATGAATTCAGTTGATTCTAACCCACAATAACCTTATTCACTAGCACAACACAATCGAGCCGCTAGTTTCCCGAAACACTAATATTTAAGGCAATAACGTGCTCCCGTAACATACGTCAATATTGACCAATACTAACCGGTTTACTACGAACGAATCATAAAATCGCTACTTAACATCAAAATTTAAACCATTTTTTAACCCCAAACAGTAAAACGTTGGCTAAATTCAAATTCTAAACTGTTGATTAACCTGAAACAATATTTAGTCGCTTAAAAAAAATACAAAATGTAAATGGCCGCCATCTTGAAGTGGGCGTAAAAAAAAATTTGGCCCGTGGCGGTCGTAGAGAAAATTCCGGCCGTAAGAGGATGCTTACAACTATCGGCGAGAGGAAGAGAGAGTGGGAAAGAGCTCGAAAAATAATATCTTTAGAGAATACCGTCTTTCAATCGTAGATTCAGGCCAAACACTTGGCAGGTTACGATAGTTGCAGTGACAGCGATTTGCTATCCTTCGAAGGTACGAACTTTTGCACTTACAGAGTTGTGAAGAGGTTTCCTAAACGAGAAGAACTCCATTTTGCAGGTTCTGATTTACATAATGATGATGAGATGCAAACATCACGCACATTATTTTCACTTTAAACCGACGAATCCATCATGGCGGACAATAACAGCGTAACCAATCCGAGAGCCGAAAATCGCGCATGCGCTACTCATGATAGTGTCCCTTTAAAGGAGCTATGTCACGATATTTTAAGTCATTTTTGCGAAGTGCAAAATCACTTTCAAATTGAAGATATCCTCAAAATAACATCTTACCAAGGTAGAAAAACACCAAAGAGGTAATAAGAAACCACACAGGAACAAGGATGGTTGAGGATGGAGAAGATTAAGACGGATTGCAAACGACAAGATGCACCATTCGTGACGTAGCTCCTTTAACAAGACATTATAATTTTGAAGGTACGGAGGAAAAAGGCAATTCGAAAATGTAGGAAAGGACCACTGGCGGGACATTTCATATGTTCTACATGACGTGTACTTACAACTATGGGAGTGACTGCTGCAAGCTGATCATACAGAACCCTCCCTTCACTGATGCTACAGGCTTGGAAAGTCATCTGGAATGTTCGAGAAAAACAACAACAACAATGTTTTAGCATGATACAGTACACACATTTTGTAATTAAACAACTCTGATAGCTGCGGCTGCTTTAGACAGGAGAACACTCGAGGAAGTTTGGGAGAATTTGAAAGTACTTATGTAAACCATCGAGCCGCAGGCTCAAGTTTACATAAACTTCAAATCCTCCCAAACTGTCCCTTGTGTTTGCATCAGGCTATGTCAATACAATGTACGCGCGCCATTTTCTAACAACACTCTTTTGATGCTATTACCTGAAGACAGCACATTCCATGCCAAAACCCATGCTATCCAAATAGATGTGATCTGGCAAGGCAGCCTTAGCACCTTCTCCTTCGACATTGGGGAACTCTTCGATGAATGGCGATGGAGTGTTCACATCCTTGAAAACTGTTAATCACAAACACACAATCAGTACAAGCAGCTCATTAACCGTTTATCTCCAATAATGATCAACATCGAATTTCTCTATAATAATATCAAAAGATTGTCAAGCAGATGAGTGATGAGAATTAAGAAAGTCATCAGACAGTGATAAATATTGTGCCTGATGTACATGTACATTTGTCGGAAACAGTCTCAGAACTGATCCATAGAAGTCCTGCCTGCTTTGCTGGGTAAACGAGAAAGACAGAGAAGGACAGAGGGGTTGCAAGAAGGGTAGTAACTTCCAGATGTAGTAGAGCCCCCCTGTTTCTAAAATTAATTTCCTAGATCCGCCCCTGCACTGTAACAGGGTGGGACAAACAAAAATTGGTACAGCAGGCCCCTGTGCAAGACCACTACAAGTAATGATACTCGCATAAAATTAGGAAAACACGCGCATGGAAAATAAACTATTTTACTACAGTGTACATGTATGTAGTTAAACAACTTACTTGGGATATTGATGGCAACTTTTGAGCCTCTTCGTTCTCTGATGTTTCTGGTCAGAGTACTAAAATGAAAGTTTTTAAAATTATTAGAAACACAACGATATGAACATACAGTACATGCGCAGATGTAATATTTAAAACCGCATTATATTTCAATAACACTGTCTAATTACCATCTAATTACAGTTAACATATTTCACATCCTTATTTTGAATTATGTCATTAAAACATTGTACTTATAGTTCACTGAATTGAAAGAAAATTGTACAACAAAGACAACATGAAAATGTATCCAATTTGTCTCTGGCCAATAAAGCTTACAGATGCTTGCCAATGTTCAATGCAGTTACGACATACACTGTAATACATGTACATGTACCTGAACCTTGGATGTCCCTGGAAAATTGCCTGGTCAGGAAAAAACAGGGAACAGGATGTTCCTCCAGCTGGGGTGGGGTCAAAACTTGGTGCAGTAAAGTTGGGACATCCCAGTCTGAAAGGAAGGAGGTATTATTTTGTGATCAAGAATGTCACTTTGTAGTTTTCAACTAAGTGCTACTAACAACAACTTTTTGCTTGCATGAACAGCGTCAGAAAAGCAGACAGAAAGAAACGTTTTGATCAAATTAATTATAGCTTAGTAGCGTTTATCATAACGAAGCAACAACAAAAATAACTAGTACACTTATGCAGCTGAAATGTACATAATGTACTATTTAATTAAACCACATGACCGTACGTAATTACCTGGGAAATGCACAAATTGACAGAACAGTTTCTCCAGGTTCTGTCAATTGTTTTTGGATTTCTTCACGTCTGTTGGATAAAAATACCACATATTTATTGAATGTGTTAAATTGAATGTACAGTAGATGTACATTCTAAAATATTGTTTTATCTTGAGAGCTACTACAGTCTGTACATGTATGTAACTGGTTACCGAATACAGTGGAACCTCCACTACTCCCAAACGTTTGTTAAATTAACTTACAAGCTACCTAAAATAATGTCAAAATATATATTCATGAATCGAAGCATTATTTGTGGTTTTATTTTTTTTAAGCCCCTCCTGTACCCTGTCACCCCACCCCACCCCTTGGAATATATACATGTATGCATGTACCATTATTGACCTGTTTTTACCTCAGTTTCATATTTGCTTCAATCATGTTAAAATGCCTCATGCATCCACCCAGTGGCTGGCCAGGTGTTCCTACACAAACAAAGTCAATATGTCAGTCAGTCAGTCAGTCAGTCAATCTGTCAGTCAATCAATCAATCAATCAATAAATCAATCAATTGATCGATCGATCAATCAATCAATCAATCAGTCAGTCAGTCAGTCTGTCTGTCTGTCTGTCTGTCAGTCAGTCAATCAATCAATCAATCAATCAAGCTGATGCAAGTGATCCTTATCATTGCAGTTGAACCTCCATTAATAGCCACCTTTCTATAATAGCCAGGATTTACCATTCTGACCATGTGCTTTACTTTACTCTGATTGAAACCTCGAAGTACAATGTATACCTGCCAACTCTCATACGCCTTACTGTAGGCGTGAGTCTCACCTGTGAGTAAAAAACTTTGATCTCACACCAGCTCACGCTTATGAACCAATTTCTCACGCCTGGCTCACAATTGAAGGGACAAGTGGAAAACTATGCTAAGTGAGCAAACGCGCTTTGCTCACTTAGCATAGTTTTCCACTTGACCCTTCAATTGAGCTTGTATTAACCTCCAGTCAACCATTTTTGAGAAAAAATGACCTTGATTCACTTGGAGAAAATAATTGTCCATCTACATGTAAATCACGCTTAGTTGTCGCACATTCTTCACTTTCGAAGGGAAAAGACCCGTGGACAAGGTTGTTTTTTGGCCAATTTTAAACATCTGAAATATACGGAACTGAACTTCGGAAGACTTTGGAAATATTTGTGGAGCTTTCAGACAACTCTGCCTCTCAAAGTTCTTGTATTTTGATTGGTCAGTTGAAACGAAAACCATCATAAAGTTGTCAAAAATATGTATGACCAAAACTGAAAGAAATGTATCATATTTATAGTATGGATAATTCACATTTTGTTTGTGTAATGTGAGCTTAATTGAGAATGAAAGGGTCAATGTACATGTATGTACATGATACCTTCAACCATGTATCCAGCATACTCAGGTCTCCAAGCAGTCTTGTTGGTGCTGTAAAAAATAAAAAAAATAGTAAATTAAAAGGATAAATTTCTGGCTAAGGAATAAATACTGCTAAAAATATAATATTTAATTATTATATTATTCAGGTAACCGTGTACACATAGCTAAATTAAATTTTATTTCAGGGATCATGGAAGTTCCAGAGTACATGTGTAAGCACTCGCCCACTCATCCAGTAGCCTCCTCGCAGACTTTCTTTGGGCTCGTCACGCAATCTTTCAGCCCAAAGAAAGTCTGCGAGGAGGCTACTCATCCAGGTGAATCTAAAAACTTTTCAGGCAAGTAGAAATTGTACATTTCTTGGAAGTACAGTATTTTCTTGATTAAACGCCAGATGCATTTATTAAAAACTCAACCTGATAGACCTGGCATTAATTTGAACCTGGCATTTACATGTATGCGGGACTCAGCACTAATTTTAATAAATTGTTACTACTAACAAAATATTAAGTTTCTAACCAACCCTGTTATTTAGCACTTCAGACAGGGTTCTCCCGGACATTTTAAGTGGAAGGAGAAATGATTGTTAGTAGTAGATGGCAGTGAACCATTTGCGGCTGAAGGCCCCACCCCCCTAGGGGGGTCTTCCCAGGGTCATGAAAAATTGAATTCTCTTAGATGCGTTTTTGACGATTCTGAGCAGCAGAAAAAAATGTTTAAAAAAAATTGTTAACTGCTAACTTTGTACATGTACCTTACATGTATCATGCGAGCCAAACATGATCGCCACATTTCCAGAGACAAAATCTATCAGCATACATGACGTATGCAACTAATGCAGGGTTCGCAATTCATTACTGGGCGATTTAAACACGGCAGCCATTTCCAAGTTTACTGAAGTTGAGAGATGATATTTTTACAGAAAATAAAAAAGAATGGAGCAATATGACTGCAATGAAAGCCAAACAAGACAAGATACATGTAAATTATTGTTTTTGAACTTGAATCTTTTAATTTATAATCTAAATCGTAGAGAAATGTAGTCACCAAACAATAAAGTAGCCGGTGTGCCAAGGATGACTAGACGACGATTTTTGCCGGTCACCGGGGCTTCCGGAGAACTCTTCTTCAGACATTGATATAATATAATATATGTAATCACTTAATAAATAAGTGTCTCACCTGGGATTTTTCAGTTCTTCAAGCGTCAAAACATCTAGCATTTCCTTTGCCTTTAAATTGTTATAAACCTTCTTGTTCTCATGGTCAAATTTTAACAATGTGTATTCCACCTAATTTCAAATTAATATTAATATTAATAACTATTGTTATCAGTTAAGTACATTCAATTCACTAGCAGATCGAGGTCTAGCTATTAGGTAAACTACCATTAGATATTTCCTTGAATAATATAGCCACCCCTCGATTAATCACCTCCCTCGAATAATCACCCCCCCCCCCCCCCCTCCCCCCTCCCACTCCCTCCACTTTATTTCACACCTCTATCAAAATAAAAATTTACACATACCTTGGGTACGAAACAAGCTTTGAAATAATCATTACTAACAACAGAAATGTACAAAAGCACACACTCAGGTCTCATACGAATACAGCTTTTCTATTAATAGTGATGTTCATGTATTTGACTTGTTCCTTTATTTCTTGGAGCACATTTAGTACTTCCAGTGAGCAATATTTGAAATAATCGCCCCCCTCGAATAATCACCCCCTTTAGGAGCAAAAAATAATAATCACCCCAGGCTATTATTCAAGGAAATATTAATAGACGTACAAGTTTAAAACGCAGTAAATTATACATTAACTTGTACGTACATGTATGATATTTAAAAATGAGAGAATTTGAACATTAGTACATGTAGTACATAGTCTGTTCACAGACGTTTATTATTTTTTTTGTAAGATACATGTACAGGCCCGTAGACAGGATTTTGAATGAGGGGTCCGTTAGAGTGACAAAGGTGCTCTTACGAGCGCCAAAGACGCGAGCTGCCCGGGAAATTTTGAAAGATAAGGTTGTCTGAGACTGCATTTCCTGCATTTTGAAGGCAGTGTGATATGAAACCAGGCAGCCAAAAGTGAACGTAAAAACATGAATATTTCTGGAACTTTTCAGTTAAAGAGAAAAGAACACTAAAAATACTTATTATATGGCAAACTGGTCCACGCGGAAAAGGAGCATTCTGATTGGTTCCCTGAACGGTCCTAATTTCGCAATACGGACCTCTAAGATGGACCGCTCACGAACTCGTGAAACATGAAAAATGTTGAACAAAAGAAAACTGTTTTCAATTAAGTAGAAATAATTGGTCCTTACGTCTGGCGGACAGCGGGAGTTAGGTTAAACTTTTCGCAATGTGGCCTGAAAAATGCAAGAATATGCGTAACTTTGTATTGGCGCGCGCGCGCGTTAGCCGAGAATGGTTGCATTAATTTATCAGCAACGTTTTAAAAATGCCATGAGAATAAAAACTTTATTGAACTAGCTTAGCTTGTTCAGCCTCTATTGGGGAATATTGGTCCTGGTTCTTTTTTTTGCAAGTTTATGGAACTTGTAAAAAAAAAACTCGACCAATATTTCCCAAATAGAGATCGAACAAGCTAATTCAATAACATTCTATATATTGCGGACCTTCGATTATAGACATGTTTAAACCAAAGGAATGAGTTTGGATGAAGAAAATGACTCAATTGATGTTGTCTTTGTCGATGAATACGATACATGTATGTAAACACGTTCAAAGCTGCGCTTGTTTTGATTCAGAATTCATTTTCAAACTACACCTGTCCAGTTATCGAATTAGAGCACAAGCACTACTATTTCACTGCTATTTCACTTTCTTTTGAACCGTCGGTCCACAATAGGTGGACCTCCACGGCCCGTGGTGGGGGGGGGGGGGGGGGTGGACGCACCCATCGCACCCCCTCTCCCTACGGGCCTGATGTACATGCAATGTACTGGTGCGCGCGCACGTCAGTATCTTAATATGAAAAAAATAAACGTCTGTGAACAGACTACAACATGTACATGACTATACCTTATTCTTACTTATTTCCGCACATACTTAATTTCACGAAAGTGACAAGAGCCATATTTCGTGAACTTACACTATTTCACGGGGAAAATGGACTCAAAGTGTATTACACATTTCTCGAAAATGTCACCAAATTTTAATCACCACTTCAAAATGTGTCATTCATAATCGCCAGTAAAGTGTTCAATTGATGAGTTGAAGGAAAATCTGTACTGTGAGACTGATCAGAGACATTTTGCAGGAATTGCAAGAAAACAACGAATCAGAGGAGGATGTACTGTGGAGATGCATAATCACATACATAATTTAGAGATTGACTGGAGTTTGCTGGTCACCTGACAGCTGTGTTGTACGCCTTTCATGTTCCTATTATATCTCGGGATTATATAAACTTTGAATTCCCCATATAAATTTGATCGATAAACACATGCTAAGCTTGGAACGATTTGTTCCTGCTTCTGACCTGCATTTTGACAAATAAGTATTATCAATGTTGAAATCAGTGTTATTAACCAAAGAAAAGGGGAAACAAAAAAAAGAACCCCAGGTGGATTTGGACCCTCACCCCCAGTCCCGAAGATTTAAAGGTCAACACCTTATGGTCATTAGGCCACGAGCGCGTCCCGTGTGGCCAGGGGCATAATTTATAGCCTTGGGTTTGTTGTTGTTGCCTAGTAACAGCCACATGCCTTCGACAGAAAGACCCAAACTCTACATAAGAATTGATCCCACCTGAGTGGCCTTGGCGCCGCAGACAAAATTATATTAACACCTACTGCTTGCAGCTTGTGAGGAATTATTTACTGTAAATAATACCTATATTTAGCGGACACCCTGTCTTAAGTGAACACTAGACTAGACTGGTATTGATTGAACCATTGGTACAATAAATTGAGTTGGTAAAATTGATACTCATCAAATAATCATCAAGCAATCTTGGAGGCGGAGATGTCAAGCTCCATGTTCTTCTTCTGATAAGTGACATCTCCGCCTCCCACAATTCTTGCAATAATATTTGATTTGCTAGTTTAAATAGAAGCCATCAGAAAGTTGTCAAAAATATGTCAAAAAGTTGTCAAAAATTAATCAAAAACTTTGTCAGTGGCAACAGTAGGGTGCATTTCACTGTAAAGGTTTTAACATTGTTGTATAACATTTGTTGATTCATGTTAGATGACGTTTGTTCAACATTTTTTTGTTAAATGAATGTTTGATCTTCGATCAAACAAAGAAATGTTGAACAAACATCATCTAACATGGGGTGCTAAACGTTCTAACATTGTCGAATCAACAAATGTTATTAATACAACAATGTTTTAAAACGTTTAGCCCCAGCTTAAATAGAAGCCATCAGAAAGTTGTCAAAATATGTCAAAAAGTTGTCAAAAATTAATCAAAAACGTTGTCAGTGGCAACAGTAGGGTGCGTTTCACTGTAATGCATGCATGCATGACTAGACATTTTAAGTCTGAGATAGGATGACAGGGCAAATTTTAATTACAAGGAAGTAGACATTAGCGACTCAGTCGACAATATAAACTGTGCATAATGTTATATCAAATCCAACCAAAAAGACTATTTGAAATTTCAACCAGATCCAATAGATGAAAATTGTAAACAAACTTGACATATTGAACAATCGCGTTTAACATAATATTTTTTTATTATTTAAATTTTGCCCTCGAACACAATAATATTAACACACCAAAGTAAACACATTAGCAAGGAAATCCGATTATGTTTGCACGTTTCTCGCCGAAATTGTGAGAATGTCAAAAGAAAATAATGTATTTCTGATTTCCACTAAATTGCTGAACATTATAAGAAGGATTCTGTTTAATAACATATATTAAGCTTATCATTATGTAACTTAAGTCTGTCATAAAATATACCGTAGTTCGCAACCATTGTGAATGCATAATTATAAAGACCAAATTAAATATTATGTCGGCAAAAACGTTTGTTGTTATTATATCTAGCATTGTTCAAGGACATTTGATATGGAAATTATATAAGCTTATAACATTGTCAACATTTAGCTTTTTTTTTGGAAGGGCCGTAACTTCGGGATATTTTGTAGATCTATAAATTATGTAACTTAGGGATAAAGAGTTGCTACACTTTAGATAAATGATTTTAAAGAGTACATTCTGCATATATTATGTTTACCTCATCTCCCCACTTTAAGCAGTCGTCTTCGCGTTCTTTAAGCTTGTTATAGATGTGAAGAAACTGTAGTATGCCGTGTTTTCGTACGTGATCTGCGTGCTGTTTCGTTTCAGCCCATTGCAATGGAGATCCCAAAGAAAGAAGGCCCATCTTCGATACTCGAGCTGTGGAAACAACGGTTCGATATGTGAAATTGTTCAAATTGAGAAAACACCTGCCTACAGTCTACTTATGTAGGCAGCAGTTGTAAAGACTCACCGTGATTCTGCAAAAATTATTATCGAACGATCGATGTGAAGTTGTGGCGAATGAATGCCGGTGAATCGAATGCAATGAAATATATTCTTTGCGCGCAGCAAGGCTGTTTGTTTATACTTTGTACTTTGAAGGGCTGGGTCACGAACACAGCCTATCAGGGCTCACAACACGGGTGTCGCCTCAGGAAAAGTGTTTAGCCCGAGATGAAATCATCGCAAGTTTGCAGCAAATGGCCAATAACGATAAAGAATTCCACGAGATCGCGAAGACTCGTGCACTTGTATAGGCAACTAATATCGGCCGTTACGTCATTTAATATCTACCAAGTAAAACTTACCACCACACTAATCCAACGAAGAGCGAACAACTCCCAGTTAATCCTTCTTTGTGTTTAGAAGCAGAAAGAAAACCAACTCGACTGCGCCGACTAGACTACAAACTTCACACTTCACGCCATATTCAAGCATTAGTGACCCGGCCTTTTTTCTTTGAATTCATTACGCCAGAACTAATGTCACGCAATCTTCAATGCGACAATATTAAATAGGTAACCTGCGAGCAGGCCATTTTTTCGCGCTATACTTTTTATATTTTTATACACGACCCCACCAGATCTGCTGATTTTTTAATCGTGGTCAAATAAAGAATTTACTTACTTACTTGCTTACTTACTTACTCAGTCCTCGCATTCTCATTACAGATGTCACGCTAAAATATTTTCAGCACGACCACGTATTAAACTGACGAAGAGTAAATGAGCGCGCGGAAAAATTCGCCTGATCGCAGGTTCAGAATAATAGGTTATAAACAGTTAATTTAAAACTCGGAGTTTTGCCGAGTATTTAGCTTCTCCGTAGTCGATCCCATTTAATGTTGTTCAAAGGCCTTTTAAAATGAAGCAGTACATTAAGGTGACAGCGTATTTTCTGTGGCGGTGGGGTGGTTCCTCTACCGAACAGTGCAGCCCATGTTGGAAGGAGATTCGACACAGTTTGATAACTCTCTTATTAGACACGTTTATAGAATCACAGTATATCATACGATAGTTTGGAGAGGATTGCTAAAGCCTCGTACAATTTGTATCGGAAATTAACCTGCGATCAGGCGCCCCTGTTTCCCGCTTCGAGCTTCCGCCGACTTTCGATCGAAAAAAAAAAGAGCGCCTGATCGCAGGTAGCCTGCGAACGCAGACGTATTTCATTTTTCGGTGTGCCCCGACTGGAAAATTCCCCCAAAACGGAACTTCTAAAATGGTTGTCCCATTTTCCCGGTTGGAATGTCCCGAATGGATTGAAGAAGCCCGAAAAAATCGCAAACACCAGAACCCGCAAAAATGTAGTGTCACACGGTACACACCTATTTCAATTAACGGGGGGAGGGGGGGGGGGGGGGGGGGGGGGGGACTCCCTATAATGGATATAAGAGGAGTCTCCGCCCGAAAGGGGTAGCTTTTTCGGGCTGGAGGTATATAAAAGGGCCGGAATTTCACGAGTTGAAGTATAGAAAAGGATGGGAAAACTGACATTTAGGTGTTTAAACTGAGGACCTTTCAAAATATCTCGAACATACGCACCTAACGACTGATTCATCTGAATATTTTAAGGCTGGCCACTCCAGTGAAAAGTTTAGTAAAAGTCGTAAAACTAAAAAGGGATGCAATGTTTCAACTGTGGGTAAAAGGGGTACCACTTTCTATGGAAAGTATGAAAGGGTTACCTTTTCTGTCAAAAAATGGTATATAAAATTGTAAGGGTTTGGACCTCGGGGCGGAGCCTGCCCCCTCGGAATTAACGTTGTCAGATAGAAAGGTTTTTGAAAGCCCGCAAGACAAGACCGAAAGGTAGCATGGGTAAAAGTAGTAAACTGCAGCACCCACCGAATACAGAAGTAACTGTACTGTAAATTAAAACATTATTTATAACATTTCCTTTTTGTTTTCAACCCGTAGAAGTAAGCTACTTTTAGCCAAACACAGTTTTAGCAGAATCAGCACCCAGACTACCATTCGGTCTTGTCTTGTAGGCTTTACGCTTCTATCCGACAACGTTGATTGATCATGAAATACACATAGGTGTATATTTAAGGAAGTGTTTCACGGCTCGGCGCATGTCCCGGCTTATCAACTTTATCCTTTGAACAAAAAAAAACTCTCACATGTACTTCTCGATACTTCAGTAATCCGTTGAAATATTTTGTGAATTTTAGTTATTTGTTGTTTTTCTTGGACTATTTATAGTATGTGATTACTGAAGTTTCGAGAAGTTCGCTGTGAATGGGTTTTTTTAACGTTGATAAGCCGGCACATGCGCCGAACCGTGAAACACTCCTTGATTTGTTCGATCGCCGATGTTTCTTTTGTTTCAGTATCGAATTCCCGTATCGATTCGGGAGCACATGCATCGAACGATTATTTAATCTCTGCCGACAGAGCCCTACACAAATTCAGTTTCAAACTAACTTGGAATACCTAAATAAAAATGTTATAAATCGTGAGTGGGTAACCATGGTAACGCGACTGGGCAGCAGGACTTTCCACCGCACAAAAGGATGTTACTGCAAAGGCAGGAAGTATAGTGTAAGATCGATTCGTCAGAAAAAGAAAGTTATTTTGGGAATGTTATATTGCCTTTCTGGGTATTAAATACGTGGAATTTTTAGCTTGAGTTTTTCCGTCACAATACGGCAACAGCGGAGAGTAGAATATCATACCTCAGATGTTGGTGGAAAGATTGTTTTAATATTTTGCGTTTGTTCACAACAAAAGCTAACAAAGCACCCAGCACTACTTCTGGCGGGACGGCCAAAAACGGTACAAGTTAAACAAGTGTAAATCAGATGTGGTTTTCTCCCAAATGCTTTAAAACACTATTTCAGGCTGTCTGCTATGCTTTTAAAGACATATAAATGAATTATAAGCGGCGCTATTAAATTAATTATATATGTTCGGTCATGCTAGGGGAACTTTAGACTTCACGAATTCAATTTATTAGGGCTTTTAATTTTGCAGTCATTTCCCGAAAACCTCAGCTTTTCCTTGCTGATTTGTCCTTTCCGAAATCCTAGCTGACCTTTTTTCCTATCCGAAAATCCCCTAGCTGACCGTTTTTGTACCCAAAACGAAATGTTTATCTCTCCGAAAATAATAGGCATTAATTTTCCCTAATTAAGAAAGTCCATAAAGAAAACTCCAAATTTTAATCCGAATATCTGAGGCGATTATAGGCCTTCCGAACAGATATTTCCCCGAAACGATCCGTTCGGTGCCCCTGGTAAATTATCGCTGAGCGGGAGTCCATCACCTGTGCTGAGAAAAAGAAAAAAGAAAAAAAGAAGAAGAAGAAGAAGTCAGACTGGGGCGGCGCCGGCCGGGAATGATTGCCCCGCGGTTTTACAGGAATTGCACACGTGTGCGAGACAGGCGGGAGAAGCGTTCCTGCTTGGAATTGTGGGCAAGAATCCCATCTGAACCCTATTCGACTTTCATGCGCAGGCGCGTTTTTTTATATTTTCTTTTCGGCTACCCTTCTTGCTCTCAGTATGTTTGAAGACTATGTAAGGTCCTGGTAAGGTAGATGTTCCTTTCCCTTCCCGGGTAATCCGCGATCAGTCGGAGACGTGTAGATCCGAACGTTCCCGAAAAGTTGCGAAGTATCCTGAATATGTTACGCCGGTTCCTATTGACCTCGGATGTGACACTCGGGACGTGACACTCGGGACGTGACACTCGGGACGTGACACTCGGGACGTGACACTCGGGACGTGACACTCGGGGCGTGACACTCGGTCACGAAAGGTTGAGCTAGAGGAGCCCTCTGAGTCACGTTTGTTGAATTGAGAAATGTCTGATAACGCCATCCCGAAGGAAATACGTAATTTGGGAAATACTGCGGTGAAAACGTGATGCGTCAAAGACCGGCATAGTAGCATAAACCCCGGGGGGGGGGGGAATCCCATATAAAAGTGACGGGGATGTTCGTCGTCTCGTTTAGGGGTGTAAATTACGGATTTTGGTCTCACTTAGTTAGGGTGTTCAGGACAAAACGTCGATATTTTTAGCCATCAAGGTATCGTTTTGAATAGGGTTGCAGGCGAAGAAATAATAAAAACAAACACCGTCATACTGTGTTGGTGGCCTCATTACCGGAGATCATGATTGCAACTTAATTTGTTTGTCCGTCTTTTTTAGAATGATATCTTTTAGGGGTCAAATAAAGCTTGAGCAACGCCCAGATTGGTCTCCTTTAGGAGTTTAATTCAAAGTTTCCGACGAGCATATCCCCGTCCCTTTCGTAAGGGAATCCCCGCCCCCCTCCCTCTCCCGCCCCCCTCCCCCGAGGGGCATATATAATTAAATGTGTTCATAGTATATGATGAAAACAATATCCGGAAAATGACGAAAATGGCCTTTCTAATGCGGGAATTTATACGCGAAAGTAATGTGCACATTTTGCATTTTTGAGGGGAAATAATTGAATGCGGGTTGTTTATTTATATACTTAACACGCATGAAAATGGAATTTTATCACAAAGGAAGTTGATTATTGTATCAAAATTAACGACCCCGGAAAACTCGGTTTCCTGTCTTGTTAGACAGTGACATACTTTACCGGGGGTGCACAACTGAGTAATGAAAACCTTTATCTTGTTGTTCAGTTCGAAATTCCCGGGGGAAAGTACGCTAGTACTCCCTTATATAAGCTATATAGGTATGTGCGGCGTCAAAGGGTATGGTTTTTGAGTCGTTTTGGTCCGGAAATAGGGTACAGATTTTGACCATTTGGTATCGATTTTTGGATCAGGTCTGAAATAGGGTATGAAAATTCACATATTTTGGTCTGAAATAGGGTAAGGGTTTCAAGAAGCAGGCCGCACACCCCCACCAAACATTTCAGGGAGTCCCCCCCCCCCCCCCCCCCCCGGGGGTCCAAATGCAAACGGCAAAGCAACGTTGGCGTACACTGCTAATTTATATTTCAGGAAAAAAATAATTTATGAGATTCAGTCCCCTTTTGACCATATAAATATACGCCCTGTATGGCCAACCAACAAAACGCTGGAAATGTCCATACTAGTTGAGAGTAATCCCACTTCCCCCGACCCCCCCGGTAATATTCCCTCGACGGCCCACGTACGTAATCGCCTCCCGCAACTACGTACGTCACGCATCACATCACGTACGACGCTTTAAAAATCCTATAAAAGAATTGGAAACCGGGTGGAGGAATATTCAATCAATGCAGTCTTACTAGCCATTGCTAACCAACTAAACGCGCTCAAATTGCAGAAGTCATGGAAATTTCACAACTGAGAAGACGCTACTCCGCCTTTGAAGTAATATTGGAGTATAGCATTGTTACAATTGTACTGGGATGCGTTCTGATGTTAACATTGTCTGCCAGACTTCTGCGAACGACACAAAATGGCTGGAATATGTGAACACAAACAGTGAACGAAGACAAGAAGAGTTTGCGAAATTTTTATTTTTGCCTCCCGACTTTTACATACTTCTGCGATGATTTAAAATAATTCAAGAAGGATTTCCCTTGAAATCCAATTAACAACTGCAACAAAGACCCAAGATGGCGGGACAGCTCCCGAGGGACAGCTTTGATTGAAGACAGCGGCTATTTCAAGCAGAACTCTAGCTTTCAAGAACTAATCGACAACTACTGGTGTCCAGTATGCACTTTTATCACGACAAGAAGCACTCAGCTTTCAGTTCAATCTGTTCAATGGGCGTGTCACAAACTGGGTCTTCGCCAAAGCGTGAACGACATGGCGGAATTACTGGTCAGCTTTGCGGTGGACAGAAATTGTTCAAATATTAGCGACTCAACAGCGAGTCGTGCTAACTTGAGACATTTAACGAAGGGATGCTAATGAGCTACCCCTAAGATAGTATTTTACGCCGCTAAGCTAATGGTATATAGATTTTAGCCGGTTAAAAAGGTGTTAATTGAAAAAGGAAAGTGTCCTCCGTGCACGCGAGCGAGATGCAACGTTTTCGCGTTTTTTGTTTTCGTTTTTGTTTTGTTTTGTTTTTTTGTAAATTTTGCAATTAGCCGGAATAGATGCAATAGATACTTTATAACTCTAGAAAAAAGATGTACATTTTCAGAGATAACGATGCTACAAATATCACAATATGATGTAGATGAAACAGAAAGACGCAAATTGTAAAACAATAAAATCATATTGTTTATTTTACAAAGACAAAGAACAATCGAAATCCTGTAAGATTATGTCCATTGGTGGGCACTGGTCCTTGCTATTTATATATTGACGACAAGC
Organism: Desmophyllum pertusum; assembly: GCA_029204205.1. Taxonomy (NCBI): domain Eukaryota; kingdom Metazoa; phylum Cnidaria; class Anthozoa; order Scleractinia; family Caryophylliidae; genus Desmophyllum; species Desmophyllum pertusum. The sequence continues at coordinate 118,651 of MU826860.1, forward strand.
GTGTTTTGAAAGCTTGAGTATGTATTTATTTTAAGAACAAATGAAAAATGTGTCAAAATGAAAATGTAAAGTATGTCGACCTTTTTAAAAACAAATGACCTGTATTATATGTGTGAACAATAAATGTAGATATTTTTAAACATCTCTTTTTTTTAATGTCTTCTATTCTTGTTTTATAATTAGCGTGCGAAAACGTATTATTTTTTTATTCACGACTCGAACTTTATCATATGAACACGTGAGTTTGTTCATATCCCACAACGTGTAAATGACTGAATTCTCAATTTGGGCGTGACGAAAATAGGACGTGACGACATAGGAAATATTGTCTTTCAGAAAACGTAATCGTCTTAAAATGTTTTAAAGAATGCACTTGCAAAATACACTCAGCTTTGGTAAGCTGCTGCCCTATTGTGTTTCTGGAGTGTTCTAGTAGGGTTTGCTTAGCGGCTGATTCTCCAGTTCGGGTTTACTTTCATAACACCAGTTCTATTCGTTTCAACAGTCCAGTCTCGACTAGTCACGTACCGTAACTGCCAGATTTAGCGTTCACACTGCGCATGTCTACTGATTCCAGCTGATATGATTTCGTGCCGGTGGTTTTCCTTTGTCATTTCAGTCCATGATGAAACCAGTTATTTCCGTACATTTTTATTTTTGGCAAAAAAACTGGAGAAATTCCGCTTTCTCTTATTTCATACAATCAATCTGATTGCCTTTTTTTTAAAAGAGAGATATTTTAAATACTTTATGCCACGGGGCGCCTATTCAAGGGGGCGCTTAATCAAGGACATAGGGTATTAGCGTGCACGCCCGATAGCTGCCTGTTTAGAAAACTACCGCAGATTTTCTTCGCGGCTAGCACTCCTGGAGCACTTGAGAGATAAATGGTGATAAACGTTCGTGTGTCTCCGCCTCGTATATCCTTGTATCACTTAAATTTATAAATCATCTGGAACTATGTCGACAATGTTTCCAGAGGAATTCATGCTGACCCTCAATTTGCTATTTTTCGCAATTTTAGTAAATTTCGTAAAATTCGCAGTTTTCGTCAAGACCTCTCTGGTCTTGACTTCGCGTTTTTTCTCGTAACTTTGCGATTTTTCGCAATTTTCGTAATTTTAGTAAATTTCGTATGTACACAATCGAAGTATTAGAATTCGAAACAATTTCATTAATGATTTGCAGTGGCCGTGAGCTTCTCACATGAAACATATGCGTTCATAAACTATCCATGTTCATTGCCGTAACGAAGCACAACGATACTAAAGTAATAATAAAATCATGTCATTTCCACTTCTGCTGTATTTTTTACTCCCACAAGTCAGCCGCATGACAGCTTTGCGGCTTTCAGTTGCCTATTTCACTCTTTTTTTGTAAGTATCTTTTTTTATAACAATATCGAGGCTGAGATTGGCGAAATTTGAAAGGAGTCAAGTTGATTTTTGCGAAGTGCAAAATCACCTTGCCTTCAAATTGAACAAAGACTCAAGATAATAGTTTGCTATTGTAGAAAAACACCAAAGAGACGATAATAAACCAAACAGGAACAAGGATGGTCGAGGATCGGAGAAAATTAAGACGGATTGTGGACGGCGAACTTGATAAAATTGGCCATTTTTTTCAAGATGCGCCATCCGTGACGTAGCGCGGCAGAGGTGGCGGAATCTGCCCGCCGGGAGTTCGTAATATCTATACGCCGACGCCATCATGTCTTTTTCATACGTCAAAAGAAACAATGTTTGACGTACTTTTCCCTCCAAGTTTCGTTGTTGTAGCTTCAATAATCTTGGAGAAACGGACGGGGGCGGAATTTCCCCCCCCCCCCCCCGGTCGGAAAAGACCAAAAAAAAAGCCCGGTCTGAACAGGGTTAAGAATAAGCTAAGAATTTACCCAATGCTGAGATTCAGTTAAGAAAAATTGTTGCATGTTGATAGAAAATAAAATCCAATAAAATCACATAATGTTTTTAAATTAACTTTATAAATATACCATCACGTGGATGTTGAACAGTGAGTCTACGAGCGAGAGTGTAGACCAAAATCCTAGTTCGCACTTACGACGGAAGCATAAACGCAAGCAACATACGCAGATGCAGTAACGTGTTTATCATTAGCAGCATTTGTTCCAACAAAAGGCACTGACGATCAACACGTTACTGCGTCTGCGTATGTTGCTTGCGCTTATGCTTGCGTCGTAAGTGTGAACCTTTTTTTAAATTAATAAAAGCTATCTACAGTGACCCTCGCGTGCATTTTCCTCGCGTGCGTTCCCGGCTTGCAACATGCGCCCTATTAATTTTACTCTGCTCCTCACTGTGCTTCGTCACTGTGAGTTTTTCTCTTCTCGCTCGCATCAGTTCCTATCCACGGACGACTCAGAGAATCCACAGTAGTTTGGTTCCAACACATAATTTATTGTTCATCTTGATCTTATCACTGAGGTAGCCTTTTCATATCACAAGCAGCTAACCCCTATGTAATGTCAAATTCTTATTACTGTTTATCCTACATTACCGTACCTAAATTCGGTTTATTCTTTACGCGAAGAGGCGCAATCTTGTACCCAGAGTCAACGGTCTCCTCAGTCAGCGGTAGTCGTCGCCAGGTTAGACTCTGGGGGAATGGAATCGAGTATATCGAATTTTTTGATTGGCTGTTCTTCAGTGTAACAAGAATGGCAGCGGAAGTGACCGTTATCCCAGATTTCTGGGATGAACAATTTCATATATCCCCCCAGAATTCCACCTGACGACGACCAACCGCTGACAGAAGAGACCGTGGATTCTGGGTAAGAGTGGAAGAGACGCAAATACGATTTCCATCGAGCAAAAATGTGTCAGGAGTTCCGATCAGGCCATATAAGGGAGTAACCCCCCCCCCCCGGCTTTGTACAATATCACTAATGCCGCTGACTTCTCAATGCTCGAGATGTTTTGTTTTTCGTTCAATTATTGGCGTTACTGATTTTCAGGTATTCAGCTCAAATTCGTTTACTTATCCGAAATTATGCCGGCATAATTTATCCAAGCTGAGCGACGGGCCATCGATTACTCATTGGTGTCATTCATCATATATTTGTTTCACAATGACGTTAATTGATGTCATTGTTTTGCCTTTCGTATGTCATGTGATGGATGTGTTACTTCACTGGCAATTTGGCTGGTGGTCACGCATTCTCGTCTGAAGAGTCCGCGAACCTTTTGGTCAGAAAAGAAAAAGGATTGCGGACTCTGGGTAACCTGCGATCAGGCCAATTTTTCGCGCTCCTTACATTCTTTTTACGGATGTCCACGTCCCGGGGTCCACGTAAAGACGAAGAGTAACAGAGAGCGCGGAAAAGATTCGCTTGATGCTCAGGTTACAGGGGCACCCAACGACAACATTTTCCTGTAGGTGTCAGAACGTCGTTTTTGCGTTATAACTGTGCTTTTTGTGCAGTTTAATGGTTTATTTTTAAACGCTAAGAACAATGTATCTGTTCGGATACGTTAGCTGAACTTTCAAACTTCAGAAAATTTTAGGGATTGAAATCTTATTACCCGAATTTATGAGGTGAATTTTCCTTTCCGAAAATCCTAGCTGACCGTTTTTTGTACCAAAAACGACATTTTTATCTCTCCCGAAAACAAAAGGCATTAATTTTCACATATTACGAAAGTTCGAGATGACATTTCCCTAACCGAATATCCGAGGCGATTACAGGCCTTTCGAACAGATATTTCACCGAAATGATCCGTTGGGTGCCCCTGAGGTTAGTCTCTGGGGCAATCTCGTACGGCTATGCCTTAAATGGATACTCCAAAATAAGATTAGCCTACTATAGCACTGATTAGCCCCGAGAAAAACACTGATTAGCCCCGAGAATAGCACCCCGGTTAGCCTGCTATAGCACCCGGTTAGCCTACTATAACTCTGAGAATGATTAGCTTTCTTTTGTGGGTTGGGGTAACGTCTGATCTTATTTTGGGGTATACATTCTAGTCACGACCAATCTCGTACCCCTCGTACCCTCGCTCGAGAGTCAACGGTCTCCTCGGTCAGCGGGTCGTGTACAATATATGTCCCCATACATCAAGTACCTACCCAGGCCTGGCGACGACCCGCTGACCGCAGAGACGACGATATTGACTCTGGTGAAGAGAATTTTTACCTGATCGTCGACGCCATAAAACAACACTTCTCGACACTTGGAGTGCCTCTCTTCTGCTTTGCATTTGATTAAGTTCTGAAAAGAGATATTATATGTAGAGGCTCGCTGAAATCATCGATTGGAGCTAAGAAATAGACAACACACGAGCGAAGGAATATGGACATTTACCATCAACGTTTACAGGTACGTAAGACTTAACTTAAGCTTATTAAAGAACCGGTCAGTATAAAATGCAGACTACAGACTGCAGATTGCAGACTGTATAAAATGCAGACTACAGACTGCAGATTGCAGACTGTATAAAATGCAGACTAGGAACAGGGCCCGCGCAGCACTTTTTTGCCCCCCCCCCCCCCCCCCCCCCCCCAGGGGGGGGGGTACTCCCAATAATGGACTGTACGGGGAGGCTCCGCCTGAAAGGGGTACCTTTTTCAGACTGGAGGCATATAAAAGGGTAGGGATTTCACGAGTTGGAGTATAGAAAAGGATAGGAATTTCACGAGTTGGAGTGAAGAAAACGGTAGGGATTTCACAAGTTCGAGTTTATGGCTCCGTCAATTCCAAGCCCGCTCATTCCATCCCCAGGCATTTGTCATTTTTTTGTCAGAAGGTTGAAAATGCCCCACGGTGGGGTCAGCTTACATGCACAAAATCCCCGCGGTGGGGCTTCAGGAGCAGTGCAAATGCCCGACCCACGGGACAAGTTCAACAACTTTTTTGAGAGGATCGAGGAATTTAAAAATCTAAATTCCAAGCAGAACTATTAATGATGGACACTATAATTGTTCACAAATACATAGCTCTTTATTTATACCTGTAATCATGATTTTTGGAACATTTTTGCATTACAACTGCAAAGGTGTTGATGTCGAAGCTTCGTTCCACCATCTTTGACATCTTTGGTTCGCACGTTGAAAGCAACGGTGCAAATGTTTGCACATGTGGGGTGGGGGTGGGGCTATGGTACACTTGAAAAGTGCGGGACTCAAACAAGGTTTAATATCAACTCAGTTTTTATATTTTTCTATCAGGGGCAATCAGGAAATTTTAAATAAACAACACAATGTGTACGTCTTTTAAAATACGAAAGATCGCTTTGCCTTTGACAATGCCCCATCCCCGGGCTGCCCGGTTATAGCAAATACCCCACCATAGGGATGGAAAAGTTGTAAAATGCCCAACAAATGCCCGGGGGGAGGGGGGGTGGTCGGGTCTGGAATTGACGGAGCCATTAGAAAATGGTAGGGAAAACTGTCATTTAGGTATGAGGTGGACTGCAGGTTTGAAGTTCTTAAGCATGGTAAGACAGCTTTCTTCCACTTCCTTCTGGGGATATATATTGTTCATCAAGTTAATTCCAAGGGTATAGAAAAGGGATGCAGTGTTTCTACTGTAGGTATGTGGAAGGGGTACCATTTTCATAATTTCTATGGAAGGTATATGAAAGGGGTACCATTTTCCATGGAAGGTATATGAAAGGGGTACCTTTTCTGTCAAAAATGGTATATAAAAGGGTAAGGGGTTGGACCTCTGGGCGGAGCCTCTTTGTATAAAACTTTTTTGAGTACCCCCCCCGGGCTTTTTTGAGTGAGGGGCTAATGCAAACGCATGAGCGTGAGCTATCTCAAGGGGGGTCCGGGAAAATTGTGAATTTAAGTCCTCTGAAATGGATGGGAATGCATCTAAAATTAACAAGCGTGGTGCAAATTACCAACTTTCAGCGCTTAAAAAGCGACTGTTTTTAATACAAGAATCAACATTTATTTTCCGGGCCTTTAAATTCAGAGAGTTGTCCATTTTTCGAAAAGCAATCAGAGATTTTTGTAGAAATTTTCTTCCTAACAGCCAGAAGCCTTCGTCAATTATGCTCATTTTACCATGTGTGCTTCTCTGTTTGTTATCACGCAGGATTCCTGTGTCCCGCGATGCCAGAGCTGTGTAAAATTCTCAACAGTTTAAAGTATCTATGGCGATAAAATGTTGTCATAAAAACGTTTCTCTATAAAATGCAAGATTACAGCTGCTCAATAGCATAAAGTCAGTCAACTCTAAGTTATCTTAACTCTTGATATTTGTTCAGTTGTACTCGCATCTACTTTGCTAATAGTCATTGCAACTTGTGTCCGTTGCAAACTACTGCAGATCAAAAATACAATTTTATCACCAACTTCCAGTAAAAAAACGTTACTGTTAGTAGTGAAATGATTCCTGGAAATTTTTTTTAAAATTATTTTTTAGAAAAGTGGGGGGGATCCAGCCCCTCCCCCTGCGCGGTCCCTGTAGGTATAAAATGCAGCCTGCAGATTGCAGGCTGGGTATAAAATGCAGACTGGGACCAAAACTGTCAATTCATGTTATTCGCAATTTATTTTTAATGTTAACTTACATGTATACCTCAGGTGAGAGTCACACGTTCATCTTCCACAAAAAGTTTCCCTCTTGGCCCATGTCCGGTGTTCAATTTATATCAGTCGCGAAATATTTAATCCGGTACATTCAGAAAAAGACCTCTGTGCCTGGTTAGTACAGGTCTTGTGTAATCATCGCCTTGAGTTAGTGACAAAAACGTATTGTGAAAATAGGTCAAACCGGGGGTCAAATCAAAACAAATTGAATGTTGTCATACGGCGGGGCTAAAGTACAGGTCACAGGTCCAGGTCAGAATAAAAATTTAAAATAAATTTAAAATTAATTAATAAATTAATTAATAAATAAATAAACTAAATAAATAAACAAATAAAGATAAATAAATAAAAATCATGAAAACTGACAAATTACGAAAAAATTCCCCTTTTACTGTAAAACTCTTTTTTTACTTGTATACACACCCTACCCCTGGAGGGATGTAGTGACCTGTAACCTGACCTGTGACCTGTACTTTAGCCCCACGGTTGTTATAAAATAACACACCAGCCAGTCCCTTCTATGGAAAGCTGAGTGAAAGGAAAGGAAAATAAAGCAAACAAATCGTGCCAAAGAAAACGAATACAGTTACTGTATAGCCTTTCATTGTTAATGGCTTTTTTAAAGAATGGGCCAAGAAGGAAACTTTTCGCGGCAGACAAACTCGAAAAAGCGTTTGCGTGACACTGTTGTGAAGGGCTACCCAAAGTAAGTCAAAGTGCCTTTCAGTTTGTTGACCATGTGCTAGTCCATCTTGTTGTCGTTATTTTATAGACGTTTGAGCTTATTATGGTAAGCTGCGAAACATATTTAATACAAAATGTACAAGTTAAACATTGAAAACAAAGTGACAGTTTTCAACTCAGAAGGCGAGTGCATGACTCCGGTAAGTTAAAAATTGAAAATAAATCACGAATAACACAAATTGACAGTTTTGGTATCAGTCTGCATTTTATACCCAGTTTGCAATCTGCAGTCTGCATTTTATACCTAGTCTGCATTTTATACCTAGTCTGCATTTTATACCCAGTCTGCAGTCTGCAACGAGGTGACGAGTTTGACAACACTAGCTGGGTAACCAAGCTTTTATTGAACTGGGAGGCCCGGATGCTAATTTGCATTTGTTGGTCTAATTTGCATTTTTGACTAAAGTACACATTAGCTTAGCATCCTGTCCTCCGAGTTCAATAAAGGCTTGGTCACCAAAGTATCGTAATGAACAGTAAACACGGCCGATGGATAAAAGGTCCTAAAAGCTGTGGTTTTATCACAGGCTTACCATCCTCTGTTTGTGTGGTCACAGATATCTACGATATTCAAATTTCTTAGTACAATAGAATTGTTATTGTGAACATTAATCTTCCTAAAATTGGTATTTAGGACTGTCTATATTTAATAAAATAAAGTCCAAATGTCTGGACGTTGTTTAACTTTGCTTTGAAGCGGTTTTTTACGGTGATTTGATGCGCGCGAGAGCAGTTTTCGGACTTCAAAGTTTTTACTCGCTTTTAGAATACTAATACTCCAACAAGGCATGCAACTTCGAGCAGTTTTGGACCGACAAATTCCGTACCTCCTCTCGAATTTTTCCCTAAAAAAAGCATTTCTTCCATTCGATTTCATAACAGCACCCGCATCTCGAAAGACTAGTCCTCGGACTACACTCTGGCCAAATTTGAGTACGAAAGGTTCGCGGAATGATCTTGAAAAACCAGCTGGAATATCGAATGAGTTTGAAAATTCTCGATTTTACTATGATCTGTACCTCCGGCTGGGACAATTATGCACATATTTTTAAAAAAACGTGTATACGGCGTCGAAATTACTACCTATGCCCTCCCCAGCGCGAGAAACGTGTACCACGACAAACGCTTCACTGGGGTACCCAGGTGAAATACAGTAGTCTCGTTGATCTTAACTTAGGCAATCACGACGGCCACACTTTAGACAACGTGGAATGAGAAATCAATTTATATTCGCAATTATACAGATTTATTCCGTTTGATAGGCTTATTTTCCTTTTTCTCAGGGTAGCCGTATTTCAACTGTGTTCCCCAGTGAAGTGTTTGTCGTGGTACACGTTTTCTCGCGCTGGGGAGGGCATAGGTAGTAATTTCGACGCCGTATACACGTTTTTTTTTAAATATGTGCATAATTGTCCCAGCCGGAGGTACAGATCATAGTAAAATCGAGAATTTTCAAACCCATTCGATATTCCAGCTGGTTTTTCAAGATCATTCCGCGAACCTTTCGTACTCAAATTTGGCCAGAGTGTAGTCCGAGGACTAGTCTTTCGAGATGCGGGAGCTGTTATGAAATCGAATGGAAGAAATGCTTTTTTTAGGGAAAAATTCGAGAGGAGGTACGGAATTTGTCGGTCCAAAACTGCTCGAAGTTGCATGCCTTGTTGGAGTATTAGTATTCTAAAAGCGAGTAAAAACTTTGAAGTCCGAAAACTACTCTCGCGCGCATCAAATCACCGTAAAAACCGCTTCATAGCAAAGTTAAACAACGTCCAGACATTTGGACTTTATTTTATTAAATATAGACAGTCCTAAATACCAATTTTAGGAAGATTAATGTTCACAATAACAATTCTATTGTACTAAGAAATTTGAATATCGTAGATATCTGTGACCACACAAACAGAGGATGGTAAGCCTGTGGTCTGAGATGGCAATTAAAGACAAAGGACTACTTCTTTGTAAGTAATTTGCTTTTATTTAGTCGGAACCCACGTCTCCTATAGCTCATGCTTTGACCACGCGTTATGCTTTCGAAGAGGCGGAAGCGCTTCCAAACAATAAATTAGTCTTCCAAATGAAGTATTGTTTCCTCGTCTACAAAGATACGCCGTAAAACGCGGTCCACGTAATATTGGCCGCCATTTTGTTTCAGCTCCACAACAAAGTCACGTGATAAAATACTCCAAGAATCTTGGAGTATTTGTACCACGTGACCCAGTCTTTGCCAGGGGGTTGCGACAAAGTACCATCTACCTACGGGAGGGTTTTCTCGTTTTTCATACACGAAGTAGAAATCACACTAATTTGCTAATTTCGGCTAATTCGTGCTTATTTGGGCTAATTCGTTCTAATTTGGGCTAATTTGTGCTATAATATTCTTTGTGGTATATTCGTCATGAGGTGTCCTACCTCAGGGTCTTCTCTCCATCAGACGCTATCTTGAAAAAAAGAGAGAGAAGGCCCTGGGACGAGGATGGTTCGCCACGACTTCAGTACTTAGAACTCACTTGAGCCTTCGTTGTCTTCTTTGTATTCTTGCTGTTTTTTTGGTCTGGTAGACATGTCAAATCGCTCTCCGACAACTCTGCCATTTTTCACAGTGGTGGACACAACTACGCACGAGCAGAACATTATTCGCAGCAAAACAACGTTGTGCGCATGATCACGTGGTGGGCTCTTGGCCAATGAAAGAGGAGAAAAAAAAGCATCGAATGATAATGCCTGTTTTTTTTCGGAGAGGTAAAAAATTCGTTTTGGGTACAAAAAAACAAAACAAAACAACAACGACAACAACAACAACAACAAAAACAGGCAGGATTTTCGGAACGTTAAAAGCAGCTCATAAATTCGTGTAATAAGATTTCGTTCCGTAAAGATTTCGGTCACTTTACTCCTCAGCTCAAGAATCCGAACAGAACAAAATGGATTATTTTACACAAATATCCCTTATAAGACCCTAAACGATTTGGTAAAACAGGAAAACGGTAAACCAGCTCGTTGGGTGGCCCTGATTGAAGAACACTCGCATTCCATATAGTTGGCTTGTTTTCCTCGCTTTTTGCCAACTATGAATATCGCGTTACAGTACTCGTGACGTCACTGGAAACATCGCTATAATATGGCTTTCTTTGGACTTCATGGGTATCGATATTTAACATTCGCAATATCGAAAGTAAATACATTTTCATTAAAATAATGCAACTATATGGCTTACGTGGGTATATTAAAGGAGCTATATATGACACGATATTTTAAGGGGGGACTTCACCTAAATTTCAAGGAAATTTTAAGAGGTTTAAAGAAGGAATTGAAGAAAGAAAATAATTTTTGGAACACCAACAGACAGTTGATACCCACGCGGGTGCTCTTGCGTGGTGGTCAATCTACTAATTTTTAACTTTGGGATAACTAGTCTGTTCTGTACTCAGTCTAATGAACAACACCGCGAATTATTTGCTTTTTAGAAAACCAGTGCATCTAGAAAGGGAACTCAGTTTGGAAACCAACACACCTTGGCAGCCACAACTCCATTGGACGAGGTTAAAATACGTTCATATCAGAACTCTGACCAGCAAGATTGCCGGGAAATCTTCACAAGGGGAATGGCGCATTGGTTTAGGCTTGCGGCGCGTGTTGATTTCCCAAGATATTGTTTCTACACGGCAGTCATGGGTGTCTTTGCTTTGTTCGCTGCGTATTTTACATGGTCCACATACATTTTTGGCCTTTATATTGGTATTTGTATCATTACTCTGGTGGTATTGTATGCTAATGCTTACAACGAAGGACGGAAGTACACCAACACCAGTTTTGGAAACAGACTTAAAGGACATTGAGAAGACATACATGTCCAATGATGGCAGTCACATGTGGGTAGCTGAGTGGAATAGTAAAGTTGTGGGGATGGTGGGACTTATTCATGAAGAAAGCCACAAGCCAGGGGTCGCAGAAGTAACGCGAATGCACGTGTTACCTACTTATAGGGGAAAAGGCGTTGGTAAAAAACTACTTGGGAGACTTCTGAGTTACTCAAAAGAGCAACGTTACGATATAATTGTTGTTACTACGACCAGTGCGCAAACAAATGCTATTCAATTATACAGGAAATTTGGCTTTCGACTCATGGCTGTCTTCCCTTTTCCGCAACGACTTCCTACAAATCTGCGATTTCAATACTTTGAGCTCGAACTATACAAATGCAATATTGGTAAATAAAATTTAATGTAACAAACTTTATCCCCTTAGGAATCACCTATACTTGAGAATTCATTTCTCCTTCAGATAGTTCTCATGCGAATGCCATGAAATAATCTGCAGTCTTCAATCCCATTCACCCCGTGTGGGGCATAGGTCTTTAAAGGGGCACTGTCACGGATTCGCATGCGCGAAAACTGCTCACTTCCTGTCGACCATAATTTATTTGGACGCCATTCCATAATGACGGTTAGTGAAAATATTTGCATGTATTTTGTTTCTAATCACGATTATGTAAAACAGATAAAGTCATAATATTACTGTAACAGCGTGCGAAACATGATTTGCATACAAAATATTTTTGCAACGGCCGTAACGCAACGCACTTTTGACAGCCAAGCTTAGATTTATCCATTCGTACATAAGTTTTCAACGGATAACCGTTGCCGTTCGAACGGCTCAATATTTGGGGGGGAGGGGGGGGGGGGGGGGGGAGGGGGGCAGAAAGTGCCCGCGCTGACTCCAATTTTGTCGTACTTAAAGAGCATTCAAGCAATCATAGCCAAACTTTATGACTTTTCCTAAAAATTATCTGGGAATATTTTTGTGTGCCAATTTTTTGACCACGTGACATGATGTTTCCATGGCAACCAAGTTTTGACAGGCCGTTTTAGCCAAATTTGGTATTTTCAGTTTAAATGTCCGTTTTCATGAGATTTTCGCTTTTTACGAAGAGTTTCTTCCAAAATCTTTGGCAATTTTTGCATCCTTATATTGTTTTCGATTTTTTCATATCAAATTTGGTGATTTTCTGACATTTCTGAACAATCGAAAAATCCAAGATGGCGGTTCCAAGATGGCGGACAGGTTTAAAGTATGACGTTATTTCGGCGGGATATGATATCATAATTGCCACTAAAATAAACATGTTTGAATGCTTTATTCACCACATAAGTTTCATTTTTATAGCACAAATACTTTTCTAGATACAGATCGTTTTACCCAAATTTGTTGATTTTTTAGCTTAATTTTCAGTTTTCTTAAAATTTTTGCTTTTTACGATGAAATCCTTACAAATTCTTTGCCGTTTTAGCGTCTAATCACTTTTTCTGACCTAAATGTTAGATCTTCCGTTTTACTCGATGACCTAGGCTGGGACTCTCTGGAGCGAAGGCGTTCAAAACAACTAGCAGTTATTCTGTTTAAGACTCTCCATAATCTTTCTCCGACTCGTCTGAATAGTATTTTTGAAACTACATCCAGTGTCCACTCGCACAATCTAAGAAATTCGAAATACAACCTCTTCGTTCCTAGACCTAGTACTGAAGCAGGCAAACGAAGTTTTCAATATCGCGGTTCCGTCCTCTAGAACAGCTTGCCTTTGAGCACTAAGGCACAGCCCACTCTTGGCTCTTTTAAATCATGTATTTAATATCTATCGAATTTAATAAATAGTTAGTAATTTTTATAGATTATACATAATTTTGTAAATAACATATTTAGCTAGGTAATTTAATTTATTATTGTAATCATTTATTATTGTAATTAATTTAATACACGGCTCGATGGAAGAGCATGTATTGTGAATTGACACCGTGTTTAAATAAAGTTTTACTACTACTACTTTATATTTTTCTTGATTTTTTCAAAGCAAATTTGGAGATTTTCTGACATTTCTGAACAATTTAGAAATCCAAGATTTAGGATCCAAGATGGCGGATTTTTTTAACGTATGACGTCATTATGGCGTGTATGACGTCATAATTGACACGTGACTGCCACTAAAATAAAGATTTTCGGATGCTTTACACACCATGTAGGTTTCATTTTCATAGCGTCAATACTTTTCGAGATAAATAGGGGGGCACTATCTGCCCCCCCCCCCCCCCTCCCCCAGGCTCAGGAACGAAAAAAAAGCCCAGGCAGAATAGGGTTAAGAATGGGAAGTAATAAAGGATCATTGTTCAAGTAATTTGAAACAATTCCAAAAAGCATCCATACAAAACTATGGCTGACACCACCACCTCACCAAACAATCACTTATCTGACAATACTCATAAAATAACCCAAAATACATTACCCAATATTCAACTCATTCTTAAAACTTTCAATTTCAAACTCAATTTCCCAATAGATCGTTTTCAGTCACGTGACTGGATTATAATTTGGCGGCCATCTTGGTGTACCTCGAGCGTAAACACAAAGATAGCTTGAGTGGAGGGAGATGGTTTGGATCATTATATATAGTTTTGGATCAGTTTTGGTTTCTGAGCAACCGAGCTCGGTCCAGGGAAACCGACCTTGGGGAGGTAACCGTCCTCGATAACTAACAACTGATCCATAGTTTTCTGGGAAACCGTACACGATTATCACTACTCGAGTACGAATAGGTAATCGAGTACGGGCCAATACCATGCGTGTACGGGTTGTACCAGTCGAGTACGGGTTGTACCAGTCGAGTACGGGTTGTACCAGTCGAGTACGGGTTGTACCAGTCGAGTACGGATCGTATCGATCGAGTACGGGTCAAACCAATCGACCAATCAGACCAACTAGATCCTGTTGATGTAGAGCGCACACGCGGGATTGCAAATGTGCGAATCCATGTCGAGAGAGTCATTGGCCTGCTTCGTCGCAAGTATACAATATTATCAGGAATATTGCCCATTGACTTTTGAAGTCCAATCCCAAGGGATCCCAGGAGGCCAGGACTCCTATGATTGACAGGATTATTAATCTCAAGCATATTAAGGCTTGGATTTTTCTCCTTAAAGGACCCCCAGCAGAGATTTTAGCGATCTTCAGTCTCCGTTGAAATACTTACGTTAACCTGACCATACTATTGGAACTACTTAATGTCCGAATTGCTTAACTAGAAAAAAGTATTATTTAGTATCACGTGACATTTTTTAACTGATGACGTCACAAAATGAGTTTGTTAAAATGGGGAACGGTTACGCAAGGAAATTTTAAAATCTGGTGGTATGGAATTGCTTAAGAGAACACTTGCAGTGTATTTCCGCCTTTTAAGGTGGTATCTGCCATTTATATTGAAATATATTTGAGCATTTATTAAGTCACGTGACCTATTTCACTTAATTGACAGTTTCCTTTAGAACATGGACATGATTAAAAGGCGGATTATTCAAGCCCTTAGTATGAGTCATAGAACAGTGAACACAAAAGTTTCATTTTAACTCTCTTTCCGTTCCCCATTTTCGTCTGAATTTTTCAATAATTATTTGCCGTTAACAAGTCACGTGATCAAAACTTGTGACATACAAGTTCCTAATATTGTTAACAATAGTACAAATAGATAGCCTACCGAGTTTTATAAAGGTTGGACAAAAGTTACCCATTGAATTAAAAATATGTCAATTTAACAGGCGAGTCAAGCCTTAATATGCTTGAGTAATGTTTGTGCAGCACTTACAAATTTCTGCCTTGGAATCGTGCCATTTGATTGATTTCTTTTTTACAGCAGAACCTCTCAAACTCAGATAACTGAAAGATCAAGATAAATTGAACTAAATCCCTTTTCCCAACCACATTTTCAAAGTCATGGTCATTTACCCCAAGTTTTACCCATTTACCCAGACTAGTTTTTGTTTCTCTCAGCTTTCAGAGTTAGCAAGGTTGTACTGTATGGTGTACGAGAACAACCAGAGTGGCCTGCTAAACCAAAAGGGACATTATACAGTATGTTGTGTTTTTCAACATCAGCATTTATTTATTTATTTTAGTAGTACTGCAGTTTGCAAAAATTATGACACCTCATAATATATCTACATATCAACATATAGACATATCGAGATCATCATGGGAAAGCTTTGACGCGCTAAAAGTAGCATCTAGTTGTAGATAATTACTCAAAACAATGTTTGAGCTCGTGTTTTACTTTAGGCGAGTCTGTATGCAAAGAAAATACAAGTGACGCATGGGATATTCTGCAGTATGCCACTCGAAAGCATTGTATAACTATTTTATTCCACGTCACAGAAAATACAGAGCGAAATTTATAGAAATATTTTGCGCGCAGGGCATGATGGGAAGAATGAGTGGAATACCGCCGAATATACAACAGTTTTCCTTCATTCTGCATTCTGTTTAGCAGTGCTCAACAACAGGCCAGTTTTACCAAATCATACGTTTGAGTGCTGTCTCCTATAATGTTTATAAGGAATTGCAAGTGCTTATTTTACAACCAGCGCGCCGGCTACAACCGGCCAAAATACATAATAATTTTGTTGACCTTGTGTCAAAAATAACCAATTAGCCTACGCTAATGTAGCCTACGCTACAACCAGCGCGCCGGCTACAACGACCAAGCATATGACAATTTTGTTGACCTAGTGTCAAAAATAACCAATTAGCCTACGCTAATGTAGCCTACGCTACAACCAGCGCGCCGGCTACAACCGGCCAAATACATAATAAGTTTGTCGACCTTGTGTCAAAAATAACCAATTAGCCTACGCTGGCTACAACCAGCATGCCGGCTACACCCGGCAACATTTTGCTGACCTACTAGCATAGAAGACACGGCCAGTAAGCCAATCACGCTGGCTTAAACCGCCAAAAAATCACAAAGTTTTGCCACGCCGCGGCACATAAACACACGGGCTCGTAAATTAACAGCAAAAAAAGTCATAAAGTTTACCTAAATTCTGTTCTGCTTGAAAAGGGTGAAGTGAAGTAGCTTGTGAATCGCAGCCAGGTGATTATCACAAAGGTGAGCCACGACTCAGCGAAGAGAAACGACGTGGTACTGCTATATGGCTGAGGTGAAGCAGTTCTCAGTGTAGAAAGCACGACATGACGTGACGGCGGGACTGCTGGAACGGGAAGGGAAGTGGATGAAAAAGGTTTGCAGAGACACGTGGCGAAGCGAAATCAGCCAACACGTCTTCCTTCTGGATCGGATTTCGAGCGAAAACAAACAAGGAAAACACATTTCATAGCCTTTTATACTCTTGCATACTAATTTGAGGTGTGAACTCCTTGGCTGGCACACTTTTTGTATTCTTAATCAGTTTCCGTGGGACAATCGGGCAGTTTGAATAGTATTGCTATAAACCAACAATGTTTTATTTACACCAGTGTGTGATGTAATACATGCTCTTATAGTAGGCCAGTTCACACTAGGCTGACCAAAGTGTACTTGAAGTGCACTTGAAAATCAAGTAGACTTGAGGTCTACTTTAGAAAGCCGATTGGGCAGATTTTCAGGACTTTCAGGCATGAATGCGCACAGCTGAAACAAAAAAAAGTTTTCGTACACAAATTCCATGTAGTGTTCTCCATTTTTTAGGCTCCGTACAGAAATACGATTAATTTTTCTAGGTTGACGTTGTTCGTGGGTGGAACGTGTCTTCTGAAAATCCTACATTTTCAGGTGAAGTGAAAGTTATTTGTCGTCACAGTATTTGTGTTTTGCTGTATGACTAATTAGGCATGAGCGAAAAAGCATGATTCCGGCTGAAAGAGCACGCGTTTGCCTTCCTTGTTTTGAGAGAGAGCAAGCTGGCATATACCTGCTTTTGGGGTTTATTCGTATCTCTCAACTGAGAAAATGGCAGAAGGGTTTGATTGTTAGGATAATGTTAGCCAACAATCCTCTACAAGATGGGCGTCGAGCTTTGGCTTGGCCGAGGCCGCAGAACTGAAAAACACAAACAGCTCAATTCCTATGGAATTCAAAGCTGCATGTACACGGGCTTTTAGCTGCAAGGCTGCATTCTCATTGGTAAAGCTCTCCCAAAGTAAGGGGTAGACCTTACTTTCGACTGCACTTGAATCGTTTTGTTTTACGCTGATCGCATGGCAACAAAGAAACTACAAAGTACGGCCATCTAAGCGTTCACAATCCAAGTACGCGAGTTACACTTGGATGATTCCAGTGACCAACTTATTTGAATATCAGCACAAAAGACGTTTTCGATCCAAAAAGGGGGGAAATGTGGAGCTTCTAGAAAATGAAATACTGCAGATGTTTAAACGCAGCTGATATTCTTTTTATTCTCTTTAATATCTCCTACAAAGAGTGTTATTATCTTTGATCCAGTGGGAAAGTGCAAATGATACTAGGCCGGTTCACACTAGGGCTCATAAGTGCACTTGAAGTCCACATGGTGCGTACTTGTAGTGTGAACTCCTATCTGAAGGCTTTTTACGTTTCATGAACACTTGAAAAATCCAAGATGGCGGACCTTTTTAAAGTATGACGTTATTCTGGCGTGATATGATATCATAATTGATTCGATATTGCCACTAAAAATGTTTGAATGCTTTATACACCACACAAGTTTCATTTTTATAGCACAAATACCTTTCGAGATACAGATCGTTTTAACCAAATTTGTCGTTTTTTTAGCTTAATTTTCAGCCGAAGCGGTTCGTAATATTTTGGACAATTTTGAAATATTAATTACTCGCGGTATTATTTCCAAATACTACTACAACTCATGCTATTACCTATACAAACGAGAGCGAGAGTTTCAACCGCATCAACTCTCATCCTCGTTTGGCTCGGGCCGTAAAGCGACTTTGTATTGGCTACAATTGCATTTAGATATAGTTAATGTACAACATTAGTATATCATTTAGCCGACTGAGCCCTTTTGTTGGGTATGTTCTATTAAACAAAGAGTACCTGCAATCGGCCTCATAAATAACTTGCGCACTCTATATATCTCAATATTTTGACGTTTGGGTCAACCTTTATAAAACTTTGATCGTATAACTCGCCAGTTAATTCCAACAGTGCCCCACCCCCGGGGGCTGGCAACATGCGCAAATGGCCGGGGGTGGGGGTGGGGGGGGGGGGATGGGGTAGGCACTGCTGGATTTGACTGACGCATTACATTTTGCTGGCTAGGAATAGGACTGGAACGGTGATGCAAACACGAGGAGGAGTTTAGGATAATTCGTATAATTCGGATAATTATGTAAACCCTCGCCTGCCGCTCCCGGGGTAAACTTTTAAATTCTCCCAAACTTTGAAGCCTGGGCCAAATAGAACGAGAGTTGACAATTTTTTCAAACTCTAGATTTCGTTTGGACTGAAACTCTCAAGCACTATCGACAACTCTCGTGGGCTGACATCGACTTTGAATCGCTCGAATTTTTCTTGACTTGAGCCCGGGGGGGGGGGGGGGGTACTTCCTATAATAGACTATACGGGGAGGCTCCGCCCGAAAGGGGTCCTTTTTTAGGCTCGAGGTATGTGAAAGGGTAGGGATTTCACGAGTTGAAGTTTGAAGTATATGAAAGGGTAGGGATTTCACGAGTAAATGATATTATTGTTTGGTTTAACATCTCTACTGGTAATGCTTGATGATTTCTGGTGGTATATATTGTTCATTAAGTTCATTACAAGGGTATAGAAAAGGGATGCAGTGCTTCTACTGTAGGTATGTGAAAGGGGTACCATTTTCATAATTTCTATGGAAGGTATATGAAAGGGGTACCATTTCTGTGAAAAAAATGGTATATGAAGATATAGTTGAACAAATTTTAAAACGACAGGCAAATTAGCTGCACGCAGGCTACTGAGACTAATTCAAATTAACTAATTCAGAAACTCCCTTCCCCACCTCCACCTCCCAGTGGGCTAACTGTATAATAACCTTGATTGACCCTCGCGCGTCAGACACGTCCTCCCAACCTCGCACAATATGCACGACTAATCGGTATTTTAGCCCCGACAAGGATGGAACGATCGTAGAAATTACGAGAGGGATTTAGGAGAGACGCTCTCGAACGGCTCGCGAGTGTCGCGCGTGGCTTATCGGCGTGTGAAGCTAACTACACGTCTTCCGCCATTATGTTAGATTGTTGCTGTTGTTTTATTTTTTTGCGTGTCTCTCTCGTGCTCTTCGCGCTCGATTGAAGTTTGACGTCACAGAGACTGTTTGAAGTCTACTTCGTGGTCAGGGTCGGTGTGCATGAAGTTGAATCAGACAACAAGCGACACTTCGCGTTTTGCCCCCCCCCCCCCCCCCCCCCCCGGTAAGCTTTTGCTGGGTATGTACCGCTGGTCTCTCAGAGCCCCTACCCCATTGTAGTCTATTCTGTGGCCAATTGTAGACCCCATCTTAGTCACTTTTTTTGCAAACGCGATCCCAACTTAGTCAGTTTGTGTTTAATATGCATCTACTTTTTAACTTGGTCTTCCTAAAAATACTGAGATAATTTAGCAGTAATTTCCAAAACAGAGGCGCATTTCAGTCCGTTCGAGTTGTTTCAAACTCTTTCAATTTCCAGTGAGGCAGTCGTGTTGAAAATGTGACCCCATGCATTCTAGTCACTCTGTTAAAATTGCGACCCCATTATGGTCAATCCAGTCGCGAAAATACGACCCCATCCAGCGGCACATCCCCAGTAGCCTCCTACGTTTACCTCCTTCCCATTAACCATCAGGCTCTCTGTTTTCCCGCTCTTTACCGACGAAATCACTGCATGCATGGGGACGAGGCACTGAGGCGGAGTAACCCAAGCTGACATAATTTAACAACTGTACTCAAAGACAATTTTCGCTATGATTTGTTTTTTTTATTACGACACATCCGTGAAAGAGATTTTCTACTAAGAAGTTGTAAATACACCTTTGCTATAGAACCACTAGCTTATGATCGGCTGTGAAAACAGCCGGAACTTTTCGCTTACATAATTGTTCTAGCAGGCTATGGATCTACACCAGCAGTACAAATAAATGAAACAAAATAAATCACAACCCAAACAAAAGAAACAACCAAATTTGACTGAAAGTTTGCGAAAACAAACGTTTTGTATATGAATACTACAGTGTTGTTCATCTCTACCTTAATGCTACCAAATAACCCGGCGTTTAAAGTAATTTGGTCACTCTCATAATCTTCTATAAACCGTGTATGGACTATATGAAAACTACATCTAACACATCTACCATCTTGAGGCATATATACTTTCGTTCGACAAGTCCGGTTTGTATTTAATGAGAAGCCGCCCAAGACTAACTTCTCTGGCAAGAGTCAGGCCATAGAAATGACCGACTCAGTCTTGCGGAGTATCCGATCTCGATGAATCTCGAGATTGCTTGTTTGGCATATTGCAGCACTATCGTCACTGACTCGGGTGATCTACTCAATGCATACAGACAGCATTTTTCCTTGGCTCAGTTCAAGAGGCACTAGCTCTAATCGTTCAAACGAAGGTCGAAACAAGAGTATTGTAGATCTCTAAGGATCTTTTGAGGATAAGGAAAGACGGCGATGAGCTTGAAGCCGTATTTCTTGTACAGCCGAATGGCTGGTGTCTGTGCACTGGTGGTAGTCAACACAAGTTTCTCAAAACGTTGATCCTTGGCGTGTATAAGCAGTTCGTCGAGCAGTTTTCTAGCGATACCCATTCGTCTACAGACTGGTGATACAGACATCCTCTGGAGTTCAGCAACTCCTGGCTTGTGGCTTTCATTATGAATGAGTCCCACCATTCCCACAACTTTACCATTCCACTCAGCTACCCACATGTGACTGCCATCATTGGACATATAGCTCTTGTCAATGTCTTTCAAATCCGAAGCCAAGCAGGAATTGATAAACTCCCAGCACTCCAGGTACACATCGACATACAAAAGCGACAGCACAACGGCGCAAGCAAAAATGTACAGGGGGACGATCCATAGGCTATATTTGAATGCGGCAAGCAACGCAAACACGCTTAACACTGCAAGAAGCCAACAGTATCTAGGAAAGACTACACGCGTTACGAGTCTGATGAGTTGTTCCATTCCTTGTGTAAAGATTTCTCGACAGTCTTGATAATCCGAGCTGTGGTACGAGCGTATGTTCACCTCGCTGGAATCGGCCGTTATCGGGGAGGACGATGTCACCTGTAAAACAAACACAGAAAAGGAACGACATTCAGGACCATAATGTACAACTCAATAAGACATTTCCGAGTTGCCTTTTACCTCTGTTTCAAAACGAGTCCTGGTGCACAACCTTTGGGAAATTAGTTTGATTTGCAAGACAATAAACGTGCAGGTAATAAAAAAAACTAATTCTGTGCACCAGGACTCATTCTGAAACAGAGTCAAAATGGAACTATTGTATGTAGCTTCCCGCCCTTTACTCCCTGCATCACAACAACAGATGCAGGACCCGTATATACCTTGTTAGGCTTTTTCATTGCATGGAATTTTTTCCACTCCGCGCTATCTTCTTCGCGCCGCTCGTCTGAGTCTGAGTCATCCGAGGCTACACCTTGTTTAGATACCGTAGAATTCCGATAATAACGGCCCCCGTTATTTTCGGATTTAGCAGGCCAAGGGGGCCGTTACTTTCGGGTAGCCGTTATTTTCGGGGGGCCCGTTATTATCGGAATTCTACGGTACGGTATATATGTTTCCCTTTATAGCCTAATCAACTAAAGGCTCTCAATTTCCTTTGTTATCTGACATATCAGTAAATTAGCAAGATGTCGGATTAGTGCGTCTGGCAGTCCACGCAGCTCACCTATATATACCGTACATTGATATGATAACGCCACAAGAATAGTTCAAGAGAAGCAGCCATATTATTCACTGTGTCTGTGGTTTCTGATAGCAGTTTGACGGAACAGATAACTCTACATTGTTCGTTCGAAATAAAATCCTCAACTTGTATATTTGTGTGCTTTTACTGACTCTAGAAAGTTACTGCAGTTTCACTTTTTTCCCCGATACGTTAAAGAAAGAAAATATTACTTTTCGCGATATACAGTACTGTGTGTCGATAGTAACGGAGCCCTCTGCGACACCATCAGTTAACATTGCGTCACAATCCGCTGGGACTATGATCTGTGTCTTGTGAGGGAAATTCGTCCTCTCTTTATATTCGAAACGTTTGAAACCTCTCCCTTTTTGTTCTCGATAACCTTTTCATGGGCCAGGCAGAGTGAGCACGGAATTCATTTCTGTTTTATCGCCGTCACAGAGCTCCGACAATTCCAAAGACCAGTGCCGAGTCGAATTTCTAGCATCTTGCATCGTGATCTCAAGCATGTACACGTTACTGTTATTCTAATTTGTTTCAACGTAAGACCACAGCTTGACAAACCTTTGACCTCTTCTGGAACGATTGTACTTGCATAAATTCGTAGTGAAAAATATAGTTATTGACATATGACTAAAATATTAGAGAAGTCGAACAAATAAATATAATCTAAGTGAGTTGTAAGTCTTGTAACTAGTTTTTTCTCCTTGATTTCTTGTACGAGTTAAAATTTGTAGAGCGCCAGAAAAGTCGATATTTCCTTATTTAATATCCAGTTTGAACGATTATGAATAGAAAAAGGTATCTTTACAAATATTTAATTTTGTTAATTTTAAATAAGTTCTTCCCCATTCTTATTTTACGGATTCATCCATCGTGCGATAGCTTTATAGACCACATGTAACATACGCGATTAACTAACCCTGGACTATAAAACCCACATCGGCGTTAAACATACGTATGTAGCATTTATGCAACGACTGTACATACAAAAAGTTGCGACTCTACGATTATAGCTTGTTCAATATAACACGATTTCAATGGTTGCTAATGAACATTTCATCCACGAGTCCGTAAAGATCGGCCTCCCCCTAGCATACTATAGTCCTCCTCACACTGATGTTTTTTTAGTACTTATTTTTTTTATGTTGTTAATAGACATGGGAATGGTTGTACCTTCATGTTATGTTATGTTTTGATTCCAACGTTTTACAAGCGCTGTATCTGGTTTGGCTCTATTCTCCTGCGAATGAAAAGTAAATCAATTACTTTCCGGTAGCTATACGGTCCTCAATTTGTAAAACAAAAGAACAGTATTGAGAAGATTTTCACCACACACAAACGTACTTACTTACTTTTCTGTTTTGTACACGAACATACTCGGAGTTTACAATAGCAAGTAGCAGCTGAATGCGAGCGCGGCAGCGGACAAGCAAAAATATATAGTTTACCCTTTGCCTTCCCGGTTATAACGTAAGAATACGTGATCTCCATCCAGGCTCTGTTTATAATATTTACGAATATACGTGCTGGTATTGTAAGTAGGCCGGCGCGTGATTGGCTCTTCATCTCAGCATGGAACATAATGACGCAGAAATGGCGCCTTTTTTGACCAATCACAAAGCTTCATTGATTTCAGACGTGATGTTGATTTCGAAATAGAGACAGACAATTGTTTTTCTGTCGCGTGCATCTCCATGGCTTGTTTACCAGTTTAATTTCAATGTAAGTGACCACAAGTACTCTATTATTCTAGAACAACGATAATATTACATGTTTTTTCTCGTAGTTCTGCTCTAATATAACGAACAAACCTGGTTAAATTTGCGATTTTTAATGACTGTTGTGACGTGTATATGTCAGGATTATCAGACTACCTCGTCAGTTATATTTTAGCTTACGGTACATGCGGGTATTTGCCCGCACGAGAGCACGTACAACGGATTAATGGACACAACAACCTTGTCGCTGTTTGAGAGAATGCATTACTAAGTTACATTATGCCGATGGATATAACGGTAGCTAAAGTAAACATTTTGAATGGAAGATCATGTAAGGAACGAATCTAGTTTGAGACGGACTTGTCCGTTATATCGGGTTGCACTATTTATAAAACTTTCCGCCGGGAAACATATCAGCTCATCGCTTTCGAACGGAATAACAACAAGGATCGCTGCCTTTCCTACTGTTGATTTTGTGATATTGGTCGACATCGTGTCGCTTGACTTGACTAACGCCTTTTCCGAAATCCGAAGTACAGCGATCAAAACTCGCATCTATCGAAGGAATGTCTCCTGCTCCATCTTCGCGCCCGCGAACTAATCAATGTTTGACGCTGTTTGTGGTTTGGCCTCCGGGGACGAGAATGATGTCCGATGACAGATTACGTCGAAAACGGACCAATCGGAATTTTGCGTTTCTCCAGCAACGCAGAATTCGGAACGGATTTCATGTATGGAAAGGCGACAGTCCGTATTTATAGCGTCTCTCCCCAATCCCACTCGTAATTTCATGCTCGTTCCAGATCCTTCGGCCACGTTCAGCCCGACACTCTCGCGCGAAAATACGGACTGTTTTGCAGTCTACTGCTAAAAGAACTACAATGCCGAACTCTCGATTTCGGAGTGCCCGCCGCTCGAAGCGAATAAATCCACTGGAAATAACCCCGCTGCCCCAATTCCTCCATAGAATCAAAGCAGAGATGCCAGAGATGCCTGTCAGTTCACTCCCTACGTAATTGCATCCATAACTCGTTCGCTACGAAGCATTTGTTTCGGAGTAAGCTTCACTTTGGAAATTCGAAATAGGCTCGTCCAAGTTGTCTTGGACATTACGGTATCGGGTGACTTTAATTAGCCTGACAGGGGTAGCCAGTGGCCAGTTGTCGAAAAGCAAACCTATCTGCTCTCGGGGTCTCCTGGAAATATCCAAATTCTGGATTTTAGTCTTTTACAGCTGCTAAGACCACAGGGAAGATCTGTAGAAATGTGCACAAGTTTCCATGATGAAATTCTCGGGAGCAGATATATGTCAACAACTGGCCACTGGCTACCCCCGACAGGCTAATTAAAGTCACCCGAACCGTAATGTCCAAGACAACTTGGACGAGCCTATTTCGAATTTCCAAAGCGAAGCTTACTCGAAACAAATGCTTCGTAGCGAACGCGTTATGGATGCAATTGCGTAGGGAGTGAACTGACAGGCATCTCTGGCATCTCTGCTTTGATTCTATGGAGGAATTGGGGCAGCGGGGTTATTTCCAGTGGATTTATTCGCTTCGAGCGGCGGGCACTCCGAAATCGAGAGTTCGGCCTTGTAGTTCTTTTAGCAGTGGAAACCCCCAAAACGATAACTCGCTGAAATCGCGTCAAATCGGGTTGAGAAGCGGCCAGACAACAAAGAATACAACACAGCAACAGGGTAAGTCAATTTTATTCATAAAACATTCGAATTTTTACCTTTTAAAACAAAACCGTTGCTTTCCCATACAAACCCTTATAAATCGCATCTTTGTAACACAATACCGCTCATAAGCAAGGGTCACGTCCCGCTAATCTAATACAGAGCTTGGGCTGCCTGTGACGTAATCTGTAGAATCGTACCCTTTCCAGCTGGCTCTCGGTTTTAGAAGAAACGAGCGAGCGAAGGGGATAAAAAAGCAGTCCCAGCACGTTTTATTTTCTAGCCTGAGATCAGGCTCCTAAAACAAATCGGCGAGTGAAGCGAGCCGAGCGCGGATTTTTATTTTAGCCGGTGTTCGCTTTCTTTCGCGTGTCCGGCCCCTCTTTCCTCCGCAGAGGCTTCTTTGGGAGAAGAGGGAAAGGGTAGCTTGTATGTAGCCTGCGTGCAGACGTCTCCTATACGTATTTCCTTCCTTCACGGTCCGTTTTCCGCGTGGGAGACGTCTGCACGCAGGTCAGGGAAGAGAAAGAGCGCGCGCGAGCGTCCCCCACGCGCTTCCATTTTGTCTCTCTCCAGCCCCGCGCGCTCTATATTTTCCTCTCCCCAATCTTTCCTATCCCCGATTAGGCCCAAGAAACCTCTGCGCACTGATCCACTAACCTAACCGAGAGACTGAACCGATTCCTCGAATCGAATCTATTGAACAGTCAAAAGACGAATAAATGACCTGGGACGTCGTTAATTCAGTAGCGTAAAGGCGGGAGTGGTTTTCAGAGTATCCTGCAGATGTATAGAGGATAATACCGAGTTTGTTGTAAATACCCGTGTGTAACTGAACCGTGTACAATCAAACTTGTCACGTTGGGTCTAGATATTTTGGTCGGCCAAAATACACTTACACTTAAGAAATTATCATTTACCTGGAAACCTGTACAAATAATGTTTTTGAGCAATCTTTAGGTGACGCCTGATACTATTTGTATTCAGTAGAATTGGTGTTAACCCTATTCTGCCTGGGCTTTTTTTTTCGTTCCCCAGCCTGGGGGGGGGGGGGGGCAGATAGTACCCCCCCCCCCCCCCCCCCCCCCCACCCCCCCTATGTATCTCGAAAAGTATTAACACTATGAAAATGAAACTTACATGGTGTGTAAAGCATCCGAAAATCTTTTTTTTAGTGGCAGTCACGTGTCAATTATGACGTCATACACGCCATAATTACGTCATACGTTAAAAATATCCGCCATCTTGGATCCTAAATCTTGGATTTCTAAATTGTTCAGAAATGTCAGGAAATCTACAATTTTGTTTTGAAAAAATCAAGAAAAACATAAAGATGCTAAAACGGCAAAGATTTTGCAAATATTTCATTGTAAAAAGCAAAAGTTTTATGAAAACTGAAAATTAAGCTAAAAAAAACAACAAATTTGGGTAAATCAATCTGTATCTCGAAAGTTATTTGTGCTATAAAAATGAAACTTATGTGGTGTATAAAGCATTCAAACATGTTTATTTTAGTGACAATTGCGAATCAATTGTGATATCATATCACGCCAAAATAACGTCATACTTTAAAAATGTCCGCCATCTTGGATTTTTCAAGTGTTTAGAAATGTCAGAAAATCACCAAATTTGATTTGAAAACATCGAAAACAATATAAGGATGCAATAATTGCAAAGATTTTGGAGGAAACTATTTGTAGAAAGCGGAAATCTCAAGAAAACTGAAAATTAAGCTGAAAATACCAAATTTGGCTAAAACGGCCTGTCAAAACTGGGTTGCCATGGAAACATCAAGTCACGTGATCAAAATGTTGACATACCAAAATGTTCCCAGATAATTTTTAGGAAAAGTCATAAAGTTTGGCTATGATTGCTTGAATGCTCTTTAAGTACGATAAATTTGAAGTCAGCGCGGGCACTTTCTGCCCCCCCCCCCCCCCCCCCCCCCAGGCAGAATAGGGTTAAAAAACAGGCTGAATAATGTTCTTGTAAGTTTAATTATGTTTTTTCATCTAAGTAAGCTGCCTTAATTTATACAGCTTCACAGGCTGAAAATACTAAGGGGCTGATTACATGGCGAATTTCAGCCCGGCTGAAATTTCAGCCCGTGCGCCAAATTTCAAATTACGCGGGAAGAGTCATCAGGGAATGAGGGGCGATTTGAATAAGCCGGCAACTTATTTACATATCGGCTGAACGTTTGAAGAACGAAGCTGTTGTTATATTCCATTTTCGATTTGAAATTCGCGACACGTCGAATAAGATTGTTATATTCCATTTTCGATTTGAAATTCGCGACACATCGAATAAGATTTTCGATTTTATCTCCCTTGTTCCACTGGAACCTGTTTGACCATCTTGTTTAAAACACAGGAGCGATTTTACAATACCCGGCAACTTATTTACATACCGGCTGCACGTGTATATAAAAACAAAAGGACCATTATTATTCAATGACATGCAAATACGTTGCCGGGCATTCTACAATTTAGCCAAAACACAATCACTGCGCATGCCCAAGTTCACTTTTCAGCCCGGGCTGAAAATTCCATTCCGATTACATGCTTTTTTTCAGCCCGTTTGGCCGGGCTGAAAATTCCAGCCCGGTTTCTCAAACCGGGCTG
The DNA here is from genome assembly GCA_029204205.1 of Desmophyllum pertusum. Classification (NCBI taxonomy): domain Eukaryota; kingdom Metazoa; phylum Cnidaria; class Anthozoa; order Scleractinia; family Caryophylliidae; genus Desmophyllum; species Desmophyllum pertusum. The sequence continues at coordinate 146,687 of MU826860.1, forward strand.
GAATTTTCAGCCCGGGCTGAATTTCAACCCAGGCTGAAACCTTGTCCATGTAATGTAATCGCTAACTTCATTTCAAGAGGATTTGTTTCGGAATCCGGGCTGAAATCTCAGCCCCCCTAACCGGGCTGGAATTTCAGCCCGGGCTGAAATTCGCCATGTAATCACCCCCTAAGAGTAGGCTGTCCTAACACAGCGCTTTCTAGGCTGAGTTTATATACATTTTAAACTTATTTTTAGCTCAGCAGTTCGCGCGCATGCGCGATTGATGAGCTTTCGGGGTTGTGCCGTGTGTAACTTTTCTTGGTAATCAGCCGCTGACCAGTGTATAAGGCCTGGGAATTCACGACACTAAAAAATATTGCGGGCGCAATATTTGGTAGGCATTATAGGGGTCGGGGGTAGTAGCCCCGACCGCATATCATAACAAAATGTCGGGTTGTAATTTTCAGGACGGTATTTCTCTCGTCTTACACATTTAAAAAGATAGACCTTTCTGGAGTTCCGATGCCTGATGCCAAGAAACGGATAAATTCTGCGATTCCTTCGTTCCTCTGTTTTGAGAAATGCTACTGGAGGATTGAAATTATTCATTACCTTTCACGAACTGACATCAGTGGTTTCTATATCGAAGCACATCTGACAACAAATATATGGACCCATGCCCGACCGATGAATCAAGGGGTGATACAAGTTCAAAAACACCGGGAATAACAGAACGGTTCCAGCAGGGCATATTTCAGGCAAATTTGATTGCGGAAAAAGAGCCGGGACATTGAAGCATTCAACTGAACTCCCGCATTTTAGACGGCCTTCACTTCGATCAAATTGATTTTCAAGACTTAGGAAAAGAAAACGGACACCAAAGGACGGCCGGTAATTGTTATGTCTAAATGTTATTTGCTTTTATTATAACAACAAAAAAATGTTGTTCAACTGATCGTTTGATTCCATTTTGAATCAATATTTTGGCTGCAAAACCTTTTTGCATGTTATTGTAGCTTATTGTGTAGACTTTAAGTTTGTTCATAGTTTCCGTGTAGAAAAGCAGGCCTCAGCAGCTGAGGCTTGTGTTAGCTTGTGTTTATAACTGATAGCACATGTTATTTCAAATTTCTCTGATGAATTTTTCTGCTAGTATATGTTTATTAAAGCCCCATTTACACGACATTCATTTTGGGTCCAGCACTCCTAAATTTTGGCACGCGGGCCGATAGTTTAGGGCACGGCCCGCTTGATTTTTGCCGTGTAAATGCAAAATGTTTGGCACGCGTGCCCAAAAATTTAGGCGGGCCGAGACCATCTCAGGAGGTAGTCTCGGCCCGCCTAAAAGGAGGCCCGTGTGCCAAAAAGAGATGCATTCTCGTTTCCCAGAGCATTCGGCGACACGGAGAAAAAAACCAGGGGCGCCAAAATTTCAATCACACATGCGCAAACGGTGTGTCCTGACGAGATATGTCTTCATGCCGTAAAAACTTGGCCTAAAGAGGAATATAAATGGCCTGCAAGACAGGGTAAACAGTCGGATTTCCACTCGTTTGAAGTTATAGATTTTATTATAAAGCGGCCTTCACACGACAAACTGAAGTTGGCAAACTCGTGTTGGCAAACTCCAAAAAGTTGGTAAACTCATGCCTTCACATGTCAAACACGCGTCAAATCACAACACACGCCAATTTGTTCCTCCTTTTTCTTTTGCTTGTTTTTTGTATCTTTGTAGCCTGGGGACGAAATGTCCCACAAAGCCGGACAATTGTGAACCTCGTCAATGAATTTAAACATCGCTTCACGCTCAGTCGGTCGCTCGGGGCGCTCGTCCGGTCGCTCGTCCGCCATTTTGTGAAGTGTCACGCGTATCACGTGAATAGAGCGCGAATTTTGATTGGTTGAAAGTTAGCAACAAACGTTTGCCAGTCGTTCACATGTCAAATACGAGTTTACCAACACGAAAAAGTTGGTGAAAAAGTTGGCGAGAATAGAGACAAGTTCTATTTGTCGCCAACAGTTGGCAAACTCGTGTTTGGCAAACTCAAGTTGGTGAGTGTGAACGACACATGCAACAACAGTTGGCAAAGATGTTGGCAAACTTTAGTTTGTCGTGTGAAGGCCGTTTTTTTTAAGGTTTATAACAACAACGGGTAGTAAAAACTTGTGTCTTTTAGCGAGTATTTTAATCGACGTGATTTGTCTATGCCGTTTTCCATTTTGGACACTAACTGCGGCTTTGTTCGACCCTTGTAATTTGCTTCATGTAAATTACTATTCGAGGAATAGTCATTCATAGCAGTAGCATTATTTTGGAGGTAATGTATCACCCATGTTTGGGTATAGGGGTGCCGATGAGGGTTTGAAAACCTGACCCTGTTTAGGACAACAACAAAACAACTAAAATACCTACCCTGTGTAGGACAACATCCTCTATTTTAGGACCCTGTTTAGGTTGCAATTTAGCGAATCACGTTTGACTGATACGCGGCAAACGTCTCCGATCTCTAAATACTGTATAAACCATATTTTAACGAGGACAATCGTTCAACCATACCCTGTTTAGGACATACTCGCATAAATTGTATACCCTGTTCAGGGCAGAGAGGTAAAAAACCATACCCTGTCCAGCGGCACGTCCCCGTACGAATAGGCCACACAAGAAGAAACAGCCGAACTTACATCCTCTACAAATACAGGATCGTATTCAGGAAACATTTCTCTATACTTTTCACTGACCGAGGGCGCCCGACGAGATCGAAGCATCCATCATCTTGTCAATCTCGTTCCCAGAGTCCCTCGTTACCCTTGTCCAGCAGTGGAGCGGCCAACAAGGACCTCTGGGATAAAGCGATCCGCCTGACTTGCAGTAAGACCGGAAGTCCAATAATATTGGCGTCGTTTTACATAGGGTCGAACACATGCGCAGTATAGCCGGAAGTCCTAGAATCTCCAATAATATTGGCGTCGTTTACATAGGGTCGAACACATGCGCAGTATAGCCGGAAGTCCTAGAATCATGGCGGATCGCTTTATCTCAGAGGTCCTTGTTGGCCGCTCCATCGCTGGACAAGGGTAACGAGGACTCTGGGAACAAGATTGTCATCTTGTCAGTATAAAAATACATGCGCAGTAGCGATTAGCTAAGAAGCTGACAAACCGATGAGCATGCGCAGACAATTGGCCCTGGACCGACACAGCGGCAAAATGACTGCGCGTGCGCCAACCTGCTCGCTCATTTCCATACAAACATAATGGCGGCAATTCAAAAATTCCCGGAATTTGTTTTCATTTCGCGTGGATAAGGCCGTCACGGAACAGATAAGGTTTTTACCTTGGAAACAATTCCGAGAGAGACTCTTCTTTCACATATATTTTTTAGCAAACTAATTATCTTTCCCACAATAGTGAATTTATCGCTCGAAGTCGAGCGATCGTAAGTGAAACATGAACTCTTTGAACTCTGTTTTCGTGTTTCACTTACGAGTCGCTCGACTTCGAGCGATAAATTCACTATTGTGGGAAAGATAATTAGTTTGCTAAAAAAGATATGTGAAAGAAGAGTCTCTCTCGGAATTGTTTCCAAGGTAAAAACCTTATCTGTTCCGTGACGGCCTTATCCACGCGAAATGAAAACAAATTCCGGGAATTTTGAATTGCCGCCATTATGTTTGTATGGAAATGAGTGAGCAGGTTGGCGCACGCGCACTCATTTTGCCGCTGTGTCCCCTGGACCCTCTCTACCGAGAGCGTAGCGTTGCGTGACGGATATATAGAGGGCCATGCCATGCGCCATAACTGGACTAAGGAACACAGAAACATAGAAAACAGTGGGCGCATATGAACAGGGGAACAGATGAACACTGAACAGGGGAACACAGGAACAGTCAGAACAGTCAGGCAGTGAGCACTGAGGAAAAGAGCAACATAAGAACAGTGGGCACAGAGGAACAGGTGAAAAGGAGAACAGGAGAACAGGGGAACAGGGGAACAGGGGAACAGAGAAACACAGGGAACAGTGGGCACAGAGGTATGCACCAATTGTGATCTCCATTTTCAAAAAACAAAAACAAAAAACAACTGAAAGCAGGGTACTTGGCCAGCCGAAATATGGTTCCTATGTTCCTCTGTTTCTCTGTGTCCAATGTTCCTATGTTCCTCTGTTTCTCTGTGCCCACTGTTCCTATGTTCCTCTGTTCCTTTCCTGTTTTTCACGTACGGTACATTGTTTGCAGTATAATAATAACAACTTTATTAATGTGTCAAAAGTCTTCTAGCGTGCCAAAAGGCCCACTAATCGGGGACACCTGCATGCAGTTGATTTAATTTACACTAAACATTGTGCACCCACGATTTAACTGAAAAAGAAGATCACAAGTTACTTAAATGAGATTGCATAAAACGTGACTTACGCACACCATTTACCGCACTTCGGTGTGTGCCAGGATAATATGAAATTACAAAATTATGAAATCACAGCTCATCACGTCTGTATTCATTCTCAGTGGTTCAATGGTTTTAGCTTTGTAGACGAGATCTGACTTTAGTGCTTTTCTTACTTATCGTTACAAACTATAACGTAGGTCAGCTGTATAGTAGTCCGAGTATTCTTCCCTAATTTGCAACCCCATCTCAAATCACAGAGTTAAATTTTACACCTATTTCAATTAACGTTGTCGGATAGAAATGTTTTTAAAAGCCCGCAAGACAAGACCGAAAGGTAGCATGGGTAAAAGTAGAAAACTGCTGCACGCACCGAATACTAATGAGAAGTAATATTACAACGTTTCCTTTTTGTTTTAAACCTGTAGAAGTAAACTACTTTTAGCCAAACTAAATTTTAGCAGAATCAGCTAGTGAAAAAACATGGAAAAACAAATTATATAATTCTGGGCAAACAAAATACATCACGTGCGAAATAAAAACGTGTAAATTTGTTATCCAGCGATATGCAAATTCTAATGAATACCCAGACTACCATTTGGTATTGTCTTGTAGGCTTTACGCTTTTATCCGAGTTTTATCCGACAACGTTAATTGAAATAGTAGTCCAGTCAATCTACGTTAGTTCCGTAACCTTGAACAAATTGCAACATAATTAATTTTTGCGCTAAATTATTCCACATATGTCCAGAAACTTCATATTAAAAATCGACAAAAATCGACGTGGGGGAGATAGGTTTAAATTGCTATTTTTCTAAATGAAAGGTTTGCATAATTTAAAAATTGCCGCCAAGCGGTATATTTAAAACAGATATGACAGGGTTCATAATAAATAGCTGGAACAATAAGCGTAATTAGAAAACAATATAATTGCATGTGTACGTGTTTGGATCTGAACAACTTTTTATCTCATATCAAGAATTGCAATGATCTGGGAACAATTTGGTATGACATGTCGTTGTTCACGGAACTTGCTGTTACCATGGCAACCGTATTTTAACAGGCATGTTTTTCCAAATTTGGAATTTTCGTGTTTTTTAAAGACGAAAATAACTTTGTGGCATGCAATAACTTTTACCTGTTTTAATCATTTTAGCATTCTTTTATTGGTTTTGGCAACTTATGATTGATTTTGGTGGATTTCTGACGTTTTGGAAAAAGGAAGAATAAGCAATCCAAGATAGCAGCTGTTCGGAATGATGACGTAATTTCACGACGTCATTATATCGTGATCCATACGTCAAAAAAAACATTGTTCGACGTACTATATATCCTCCAAGTTTCGTTGTCGTAGTTTCAATAATCTCGGAGAAACGGAGGGGAGGGGGGGGGGGGGGGGGGGGGGCGGGGCGTGGTCGCCAGGTTATAAGAGCCGTTCAGGTACTCTATAACAAGTATATTCGGTAGGGAATTTGCAGATCAATTTTCTAGCTTGAAGCTCAGAAGTATAGAACAAGTTTTGGATAAGAAAAATTCTGGCCCAGTACACGTGTTAGCAAGATTGAATGATGGATTTTAAAACAACAAAGCTCCTTCACTGTACTTGCTACATGTAGTTTATGCATCAAGATGATTATTACTCAAACGAAGATACATGTGCATTGTTGCAATGGACAAACAGAAGTGCTACGCTTAATGATCATTGCCCGAAGAACCTTCAAGCAGAAAGGGATGCCAACCTCCTAATTGTCCAGACTGAGCAGTGGATTCGGCTACAAAATGTGCAACTACAGTTATCGGAGAGGACACTGACCTGCTGGTACTGCTGTGTCTACCGTGCTGATGTGAAATCGCACCCCCTTTTCTTCAAATCAGATGGAAAACAAACGACAAAGAAGAATTAGAGAGTATGGCATATCAATCGACTGAAGAGTGTGATGAGTCCTGAGCTGTACTTGTTATTGCCTTTTGTGCACGCTGTTTCTGGCTGTGATACCACTTCACGATTATATGCGGGAATTGGAAAAGGAGCAGTACTTCGCAAGTTGAGAAGTGATTCATCCTTCAAGGAGATTGCATATATTTTCACCAAAGAATCGTCTAGAGAAGAAATAGTTGCCGCTGAAAGAGCATTATGCTGCTTACAGCGCCCGAGTCTACTTACAAGTTAAACGGTAGATGGGGAAAAGAGAGAAATTAAATCCAGAGCATTGGGGGATGAGTTCAAGACCGCTTTGAAGTACAAACGACTGATCTGCCTCCAGCTCCCTAGAATCTATTGAAAATTGTCTGGTGCACCTGTAAGCAAGGATCCGACACTAGGAGGTGCAGTTGTAGAAAATTTGCTATTCCATGCTCATGTGCATGTAGCGAGTACAGAGGTGTCAGCCGTACTGACTCAGACGCAAAAATTTCGACTTCTGAGGACAGTAACTGTAATGAATAAAGCTAGTAGAATGTCAGACGAGATACCTACTTGTTAGCATATGTGTGAAATGGTATTGCTATAGTCGCTGATAGCCTTTTAAGTATCATTTTGTAAATGTTGTTTGAAGACCATTAAATTGAAAAAACCTCAGTCAGATATGCTTGCTTTTGTGATGATTAAATCAGTTTTGTATGCTTTAGTTACCTTTTTGAAATATATACTTCCACAACGATCTCCCAGCTTATTGTGTTTCAAGAAAGCTCAAAATGCTACCATTTTTAATTTATGCAAATTGACTATGAGCACATAAGGAAATTAACCATTTCCCCTATGCATATTTTCCTAGATCTTTTTGCATGTTGGTACGGGTTACTTAAAGAGTTATTTGGCGCAGACAGACTTTCGTTGAAAGTTGTTATAATTCCAGAAAACACAAACATACCAACATTTTGAAATTATGCAAATTAATTATACGTAAATTTAAAAATTAATCGTTTTCCCCAGGGTAGATTTTTGTCGATTTTTTATATGTTGATTAGGGGCACATAAAGAGTTATTTGGCGCAACAAGCCTTTCTGTTGCAATTTGTTCAAGGTCTAAGTATAGAATGACTGGACTATAGGTCATAGGCCAAATATGTTTGTTTGATGTTTTTATGATGCGCATTACTGTATCGTACTTAAAGAGCATTCAAGCAATCGTAGCCAAACTGTACGACTTTTCCTAAAAATTATCTTGGAACATTTTGTTGTGTCAATTTTTTGATCACGTGACTTGGTGTTTCCATAGCAACCAAGTTTTGATAGGCTGTTTTGGCCAAATTTGGTATTTTCAGAGATTTCCGCTTTCTACGAGAAATTTCCTCCAAAATCTTTGCAATTTTTACATCCTTATAATGTTTTTTATGTTTTCAAATCAAATTTGCTGATTTTCTGACATTTCTGAACAATTAAAAATCCAAGATGGCGGATCCAAGATGGCGGACATTTTTAAAGTATGACGTTTTTTTGGCGTGATATGATATCATAATTGAGTCGTGTTCTCCCAACATCCCAAGTGAGTTTATCACACCGTAAACCCATAGAAAGTGCAGTCTATTGCTCAAATATCACACCAAAATGACGTCATACGTTAAACAAAATCCGCCATCTTGGATCCGCCATCTTGGATTTCAACATTTTCGGAAATTTCATAAGATCGTCAAGAAAAATATAAGGAATAAAAAGCGAAAATCACATTAAAAAAACGAAAATAAACCTAATTTGGGTAAAACGAAACACAAATTCGTTGAAAAACGTCAGGTCACGTGATCAAACAAATGTCATACCAATATATTCCCAAATATGGCAAGTGTGACAATTGACTCTAAGAAAAAAAAACTAGATGGCGGCCATTTCTATTGTTTAGCGTGTGGACTAAAGTGGGCATTTCAACGAGATTATCCGTCAAAGTGTCCTAAAACCTACGAATATTGAAAGCAAAACGGAGCATTTGGAAATGTGGTGGATAAAAAAAAAACATGGCCCACCCCTTCCTTTTGGCACAAAACTGAGTGATCCACCCCTAAATGAAGGTTGAAAATTACATGACCCACCCCTTATGAAACATGACATTTTTGGTTGATTAATCCAATGAAACCACATTTGCGTATGAACTTGTGGTGGTGTTGATCTACGTTTAGATTTATTTCTTAACCAAATACAAATGCATCTAAAAACAGGGCCCGCGCAGGAATTGGGTGGTGGGGGGCTAATACGAACGCGTCAGCGTGAGCCATGTAGGGGGGTCTGGGGGCATGCCGGGAAAATTGTGGATTAAATGGCTGGAAATGCATCTAAATTTAACAAGCGTGGTGCAAATTACCAACTTTCAGCGCTTAAAAAGCGACTGTTTTTAATACAAGAATCAACATTTATTATCCGGTCTTTAAATTCAGAGAGAGTTGTCCATTTTTTTCGAAAATTTTTGTAGCTATTTTCTTTCCAACAGCCAGAAGCCTTAGTTCATTATGCTAATTTTACCATCAGTGTGCTTCTCTGTTGGTTACCATGAATGCAGGACTCCTGTGTCCCGCGATGTCCAGAGCTGTGTATAATTCTCAGTTTAAAGTATCTATGGCGATAAAATGTTGTCATAAAAACGTTTTCTCTATAAAACGCAAGATACAACTGCTCAATAGCATAAACTCAGTTATTCTCCTACGCAGCCGTTATTTGTGTCGTCAACTCAAAGTTATATTTGTTCAGTTGTAATCACGTCTACTTCGTCCATTGCGAACTACTGCAGACCAAAAGGACAATTTTATCACCAACCTCCAGTAAATAAAAAGCGTTAACTAGTGAAATGACTTCTGGAAATTATTATTATTATTATTTTTAAGAAAAGTGGGAGTGGGGGGGGGGGGGGGGGCTAAAGCCCCCCAGCCCCTCCCCCTGCACGGTCTCTGAAAAATAACAATTATTACTCTTTCAACTTTAAGTGTTAGTTATGTCTAATACGCGAGTTTATGGAACAATATAGAAATAATTTTATCAGCAATTTAGTAAATGAAAAACACAAGATGAAAAATATATGCAAGCCAGTTCTCGGTGATAATCCAATATTCATTTTAGTTGCCTGTTACTTGTAGTCTTGTAGATGGAACAATACAGCAATGAAATGCAAAAAACTATCATATATTATATAAAATTACGTTTTATATAAAAAGACACAAAAGAGGTTTGAGAGGGTTTTTTATAATAATAATTTCGGCTAGATGTGTTTTATGTACAAAAATAGATTGTAGATCGGTAAAGCTGCCCGCTTTAAATGTGTGGCCAACTGTTCCAGCAGAATCAAGCCTTCGATTGTTAAAAACAATATTTATTATGTTTTTTAAGTGTGTGCCTATTCCTGTTATAAAATATTATGACCCACCCCCCATGGGTAGCTGAAAATTGAACGACCCACCCCTTGCTAAGGGCTCAAAAACTGATGACCCACCCCCTCTCTGCTCCGGCCCACCCCCCCTATACTTTTTGACCAGTCCCTCACCGATTACTTAGGCTGAGGAGCCCTTGGTCTTCTTAAAAATTCCGGAAGTATTTGCAAACCTTCCGATTAAGTTGGGAAGTCTTCGGGTGATCTTCGGCAACCTTCGGAAATCTTCGGGTAATCTTCGTAAATATTCGGTAAACTTCGGAAGTCTTCGGGTGATCTTCGGAATCTTCGGAAATCTTCGGAAATCTTCGGTAAACTTCGGAAGTCTTCGAATGAAGTTCGGAAATCTTCGGAAGTCTTCGGGCAATCTTCGGAAGTAATCGGATGATCTTCGGAAACTTTCGGAAGGCTTCGGGTCAACTTCGGCAATCTTCGGCATACCTCGTATGACCGTCGGGAGCCGTTAGGGGTTCGGAAATCTTCGGAAATTGTAATTTGCACTGGTGTTACACTTTTTGCACTGGTGTTACACTTGAACTGCACTGCTCTTAGCCAATCAGAATGGAGTAATTATTTCAAGTGTATTATTAGTATAGTAATCGCATGGGCCCGAGTGCAATTAGGGATTAATTTCACGAGTATTTTCAAAGTTTTTACAAAATTGCCAGAGTCGCGCAGCGACGAGGGCAATTTGTAAAAACTTTGAAAATACTCGTGAAATTAATCCCTGATTGCACGAGGGAACAATGCGATTACTTGTTTATCACATAAAGGGCAAAATTTTCGAAAAACCTTCATCGTGCGGCTATAATTCAGCCTGCGGAACGAAAATATTCCTTTCTAAAATCACACAGAATCATAGCAAGATCAAGCAAAACCTTACGTTCAGAACAGGATAACGCTGACTGTTATGTAATTCTTAAGAGAAAAATCTAAATCGTGAAAAAAGAAACAACAAGCTTACACTCAATCCAAGCCAAGTAAGTTACCTGTTTGAATGTTTTTGAAGCTTTCCACTGCATGCGAGCTGCTTGACATGTACAATCTTACATCGATAAAACAGCAAACGACGAGTCCAAACAAACTTGTAAAGGTAACTTCTCCTGTTTAATTTGACCTTCTTCTTTCTTTGAACGAACTCTGTGCTATTTACTCTGGATTGCACATGATAAAGCCCGTATTATTTAACAGAAGTGAAGCGAAGAAGTCAGTTGGCCGCCATGAATGAATTTCGTCGCAAACTAGCCAAGTGTCTAGCTGATGCAAGTTTTCTCCTTTTCAATTGAAATAATCTTCTGTTGTTTCGAGTGAAACACTGAGATTCAGCTTTCGGAATTTCGTTTCAAGCTATCACCCGGTTTCCATTCCTTTCTCATCAAATAACTCGGGAAACTGAAGTCAAACAACGAAGCGAAGTACAAGCGAGCGTTGTGTTTGAAAATTCTGCTCAAAATCCCGCCGTCAAGAAGCCAACTAAGTGCAGCGCGCTCAGCCAATTAGGAGCGAGGAATTTTGCCGTTCGACCAATCAGGATCAAGTAATCATGCCCTTGATTACCAAAAAGTGCCCTTGATTAAGAAAAAATTCCCTCTGTCTTAGCCAATCAGAATTCAGTAATTTTGCCCGTTGTGTGATAATGTCTGTAATCATACTCGTGATAACAAATGATAACAAATCGGACTCCCGCAAAGCGCAGTCGTCCGATTTTGTTATCACTCGTATGATTACAGACCGAATTGGACTCCACTCAGTCCTATTACCATTACTAATTCTAGACTCATTTTAGGAAGTCACAAAGTTTGGCTGCAATTACACGGGCTTTAGTGGTTTCAATCTATTTAAGACTAGTTTGTGTGCAACAAAATTGCCGAAAATAGCGTGACATAGTAGAAGTCGGCATTAGGAACCAAGATGATTTTTAAAAGCTATGGCCGAAAACTAACCGGAATTATTGCATCTGAAAATAACTCAATTCCTAAAGGACATATGTAATTATTTGGGAACACCGCCGCCATTGCATTACCCTGGGTACCGTTTTTTTTTTCCTTTGCGCGAACTGTGAGCGGCGAAAGCGAGCCATGACGCCAAAGCGCTTTCGTTGCATTAGCGTTCCTCGCTAAGAAAAACTAAAATAAAATTGGCACCCAGGGTAGGCCGCCATTGACCTCACGTGAAAACGATCCATACATATAAACATCTCGAATACAGACTAAATGCACATAACCACCAAGCCAATGTCCCCCACCTTAAATTTTAATACAACTATCTTATTGTTGTCACCTATTTGTTGACAAGGTACATGTATTGACGGTAAGGAGAAGTTGAATGTGGATCACACTTGAGGCGTGTGCCGCTGAAGTACTCCCATTCGTCACTTTCGTCACTTTAAAAGCTGACAATTGTCAAAGCGAAATTTGACCTATATACTTCAGCAGAACGTCTAAATATTTGTAACAAAAGAAGGCCAATACATGGAATTAAATGTGTCTGTTCTCTAACGCTAGAAGTCCTTGGGATCCACTCCAGGACGATTTCACAACTTTTCTATGTTATTACATGCAATTAAACCGTTTATTTTTTTGTCCAGTTTTGAGTAAAGACGTTGGATACCGTCTGGTCAATAATCACGGTACGTTCAACAAGCTATAAGTATTGAGTATCTGATAAAAATCCAAGTTTTTGAAACTTTTCATTATTTCGTGTCAATAAAGGATCCACTCCCTTGCAATTGCTCCTGTACAGCCATAACGGCAGCAAGTAAACGTTTATTAACTCTGGAACGGTTGAATTCAGTGCATATTGTCTACTGGCAACTGACAGAAGTTGCGCCCAGTTTGTGTGTTGATATAATAAAATGGCACTTCAACAACTTCAACAAGAGCGAAACCAAGATGAAACATCCCGCGATTATAACCATCAAGCAATACTCCAGGATAACTTCTTGTGTAGAATAGCCTCTGATATGGCGACATCTGTATAACCCGCGAGAAGGATAGAAATTCCGTGCGTTAGAGGAGGATGGTGTAGACCTGTCCATTTTACTTAACTTGTGGAGTCCGGCTCTGATTGCAATATATTCAACTGTGAACTGTGAACTTACAAGTTTAGCCCTGGGTAGTGTGCTTGCAGCTTCTGTTGTACGTTGCTTGCGATTGAAAATTCTTCTGGTTCTAAATATTATATATGTTCACGTCAGGTTATACGTTCCGAATAACAGGAAATGCAGCCTAATATTATAGCTTTACGGGACGTTTAACTAATCACTGCTTCCGCCCAATTTGCAAGTTGTGGCTGTTCGCCAATAAATCCAGTGTCAGATTTAAAGGAAAACATATTGTGCGATAAGTAAATAAGTACCTGATTTCATTCGCGGCATGGACAGATGTATACAGGACTTTTCAATCCGCTTTATTGGTCAAAGGACCGATAAGTAAACACGATTTTCACCTCTGTGTTTAGACTAACCTAAAACAAACACCTGAACACATAATCTAAAATCTGCAATTGACGTTCCTTCCATCTGCATTCTTCTGGAAATTATCATTGCAAGATTTCAATATTGGGGACAGCATATCTTTTCTTCTACTTCCTCCTCAAACCACGCCACTCTTCAGTGTTAAAAAGGATATCTTGAAATCGTCCTTGTTGTCCATGATTGACAAATTATTGGCTCCTTAATGAAAAATAATAAATTATTTTTGTTTTCAGGAATTTAAGCTCGATTTTATTGAATTACATAAAAAAGCGCAAACTGAAAGATTAGGTCATAGGTCCAAGCAGACATTATTTTCACTCCATTCATATACCGAAGGGAGAAACACGCAATGCCACTTTAGGGTGATAACTGTATATTATCAGGCGCAAAAATATTAAAACATGTAAAAAAAAAAATCTTACAAACTGGTTGGCTGCTTTATGTACATTCATTTTTCATTGAAAAAAAAAAAAATGATGTTGCATGGATAATCCACGCATTCTAGAACGTCCGACGATGACCCTTTTTACGCAATGGAATATCTCCAGGGATATCTCCTAGCATCCAAGTCACGTAATGTGCATCGAGATGCTTCTGTGAGTAAAGTAAACAAAAACCTTTATTTCAGCGTTTTAAGGATTTAAAACTAATGGTAATGGTAATAGGTCTTGCAGCTAGGGGTCACGTCACCTGCTTTTAATTACAAATTATATTATGGTCTATGTCTAAAACGAAATGGATAGAGTATGATGAAACCCCGGGGGTACTCCCTATAATGGACTATGCGGGGAGGCTCCGCACGAAAGGGGTAGGGATTTCACGAGTTGGAGTATAGAAAAGGGTAGGGGAAACTGTCATTTGGGTATGAGGTGGACTGCAGGCTTGAAGTTCTTAGCCATCGTAAGACAGCTTCCTTCCACTTCCTTCCCAGTGGGGATGTATATTGTACCCCCCTCTCCCCGGGGATGAAACTAGGACGAATGCCATGTCTGAAGCCCCTGGAAAACGGTAAAGCCACACTCGGGCCAAACTGAGCCACGGCTCGGGCCAAACTGGCCCACACTGCCGGAGCTTATCCCGGATTCTGTAGCGTGACTGGGATCCGACTAGGAGTATTGTTACTCCACCTGGATGGGATGCTAGTCCATCGCAGATTGACTCCCTGCAGCCTGTCGCTGGTAGGTATCCGTTTACACTCTTGGGTGGAGACCCGGGGATGGAGAGAGGCACTCTCGGTGAGAGTAAAGAGAATTAAAGTGCACAGTGACCCCAGCCAGCGCTCGAATCTGGGCCGCTCGATCTGGAGTCCAGTTCCTGGAGGCTCAGAGTAAAATTTTATTGTGGTCTGAAGCTTGAAAAATTTAAAGGACTTGTATGGAAAAAAAGTTACACGAGAGAAATACCTTGCTCTCTGGTAACTTTTTACATACAAATATTTTAAATGTTCAAACCATTCAAATCTCTATACAATTTTACTTTTAAATCGAATCACGTAACCACTAACTACAAAGGGCCTATATTATTAATGTCATTTTAACAATTAATGATGGGCGTATAATACAAAATTATTCCGTGTGGATTTCATGCAATGTCATGCAATGTTACAAGGAAAAACATCGCAGATGATACCTATATAATCGTACCTTTTTGGCACGCTTCGGCAGCATATCAAGCGATTTGGTAGAGCCATGGTCATGGTTTCAGTGTATTTTGGAGAAACGCAGCTGAGCCAAAATACCCATGGCGAGACCAAACGAGACTGATATGCCACCGAAGTGTACCAAAAAGGTACGATTAGGTATTTACCGTACCCAAATTCGGTTTATTATTTACGCGAAGACGACTTTCGTCGAGTAAAAATGTGTCAGGCGTTCCGATCGTCGATCTCGATGTGTGATTGTTTATGGTTTGAAAATGAACTGAAAATGATCTGTTTACGGTCAGAATTTCCACCATCTTACCTTAAATGTCCTCTTTCCTTACTCCTGTGGCGAATTTGACAAAAACTGAAAAATCGTCAAATGTTATCGTTTTTGAGTTGTTTTGAAGAAGAAAGTTTGAGACAACCGCGAGTAGGAGACGCAACCGGTATGTACAGCAGCCGCGTTTTTGGCGCGAAATGTAGCTTAGTTTGTCCTCGTAAATTTCGTAAATTTCCCTCGAATTAATCGCTTCGTCAACATTTTGCTGTTTTCAGTTTGACTGTAATTTCGTAAAATTTTGCTTAGGAAACTCTTCAGCTCTAATCTGTAGAATTTGTCGTTTATTTCCAAACTGTCCTGGTATGGGGCATACCACGTCAGTGACTTGATCAGTAGATAGAGCCGTCTGATTGGCTAATTCCGCATTTGGGTACGGTAATAGCTATAAAAGCGATTAGTATTGGAGATCGTATGAATACGAGTGCAATTTTAAAAGGATTTTACACTACAAGTGATATTTGAAAATTCTCTCAAAATTTGAAATAATTTTCAAATATCAAGTGTAGTGTAAATCCTTAATTGCTCGAGCTTTCATACAATTACTCATATATTATATGACTGAGAAAATTACGAACGCGCGTGCATTAATTTGCACTGCAGTGCTGAAATTATAAATGTCCCTGCTCCCAGCCAATCATAATGAAGTAATTTTCTCAGTCATATAATAAACATTGAAACCCCCCAGTAACCGCTCCCCCCCCAAAAAAAAAACCCACAACAACAACAACAACAAAACAACAACAGAAATAACCCCCAGTAACCCCCATAATTCATAGTTGTAATACGTAGTATGTTCAACTGTAGTAGTAGGTAGCGATCTAGTTCCCAGAGTCCTCGTTTCCCTTGTCCAGCGATGGAGCAGCCAACAAGGACCTCTGGGATAGAGTGATCCGCCTGACCTGCGCAGTAGAACCGGAAGTCCAAGAATCCTGTCATGGCGGATCGCTTTCCCCCAGAGGTCCTTGTTGACCGCTCCACCGCTGGATGAAATGTACAGTATCTCGGAAATTATAAAGCTTTCAAACTCTTAAAGCTTTATAATTTCCGAAAATTGTGCATTTCGGCAAGCGCATACTATAAGTTGTCGATATTGACGTCATTTGCCAAATACTAAAGTAATAATTTGAAAACGATCAAATCCTTAAGACATTTTTTTATTTTGGTCACGTGACAAAGCAAATATGGGCATGGTTCGAAAAATTTAAAGGGAACGTGAATCGAACAAACACTACAAACGTTGATGCCCACTGTAGTCCAGGAACCAAAGTTATGGAGGTTTGGAGATTTTCTTAGCAACAGCTTTGTGGTTCCTTGTAGTTTAGGTTCTCCTCCATTAAAGCATCCAAATATGTTTATTTTAGTGGCGGTCACATGTCAATCATGAAATCATATCACTCCGGAATATATTTAAAAAAATCCACCATCTTTGATATGTCATCTTTGATTTTCCACCTTGGATCTCAGTCTCGCTGGGTGTGGAAATTAAAAAAATACTAATACTAATAAACAAAACTGCAGGCAACTCCTTTAGAATTCGTTAATATCACAATCTCCTGGCCACGAGATAAAGATACAGACAACCGGCTTAATATAATCTTGCATGTAGCTTAATTAATCTAAGCTGGATAGAAGGGCTTAGCGCGGCGACACGTACCCTATGTTTACTATTGCGCCTGAGTCATGCTAGAGTCATTCTAGCGAAAGTATTGGACAAGAATAAAGAAGTTCCTTTCCTCCCGCCTTTCAAATGTAAGATTGGGGGAAAATTTCTCAGAGATCACAGGTTACCCTTTCCTCGTTCCCATTCTCTCGGTCTAAAGGCCTGATAGCAAAATCATTGCAAACGCGCGCAGACTTAGCTTATCGATGCAAAAAGGTGCAAAAGTGACAGTTCTTCCAAAGCCTAAGCAGAATTCCTACCTTGCTATTTAATTTTCCCGCGATGTAAAAAAACCTGCTCGACGTTTGATGGATAACTGTATTTAATTAAGGCCTTTTGCATTAATATAATAAAGTAAAATATTGCAGCGTTTTTCTTTTTCTATCTTATACTTTCTTATTTACTTTTTATACTTTTCTTCGCTATTTGGTAATTTTTTTTTGTTTTGGTATTTTGTTTTCATCTGCATGTCCTGCTAATTATTCTGCTTTACTATATATAATTTACTCGTTCCCTGACTGTCACTGGATGAACCTGTTTGCATGGGCATTAACCGGTCGGGGAAATTGAAGCCCTTCTCGAATGTTTATGCAAACCGATTTCATTCCTAGGTAGCTGAAGTCATGTATATTAGACATGTGTACTCATTTTACAGCAGTCTGAAATAGGGTATGGAACATATTTTGGTCCGAAATAGGGTAAGGGTTTCAAGAGCTGAGCTCCGAGTGTATACTCCGCAAAACATTACGGCAACATTTATTTTCCTCGAAAGATACCCTTTACTGTGAATATCGCAAATAAGGACCGATAATCACCCATGTAAAGTAGGTATGAAATTTCACCTATGGTATGCCGCACCTGCTCATCAAACAAAACACATGGTCTCGTACATGAATGAGTGTGTGAGATGTAAAGGTTGAACTGACCCACAGAATAACTGACACTAATTGTGTGCGCTTCAACTATCGAAGGGCCGAATTAAAATTTATGTAATAAAATCATAATTCGCGTAGTTTTTCGTTGATTGAACTGAGTTATTTTCCACTATAAATAGGTGATGAAAACCCCCAATATAAATAACATTCGGATGAGATTATCATAAAAACACCGGCACACGTATACTAACCTCTAAGCTCTCGGACGGAATTTTACAATATATAATTCAATCATCCTCTTCGCCCCTAATGAGGTATAGTTGTCGTTAATCAGCTTGAGTTATCGGCAAGTGAACCTTTTAGAATTATGGAATTATCTCCTGCTGGGAAGCAGGTAAATACGCCTTTTAATCTTTGAGTGAAATGTAATAAGCAGGCCAAAGGTTTATCCATTTTTATTAAACGTAAATCAGAGCTCAGCGGACACATTTGATCTCTCTTGGTTATTGATACGATTTTGAATGTGTTTTCTTACTCGATTTACTGCTGTTAGTTGAATTTGCATAGAAATCCTCATTTTTAATCATTTTATTATTCTTATAACTTCTCGGTTGAAAGGAGATGTTCCGTGTCGATTTAATTTGGAATCAGAGTTTTTCCCATGCAGGCTTGTCGACGTTTATTCTCCTTGTGGGACTTGTTAGACTAAGAGCTATACTACGAGCGTTTCTGCGGCGTTTTAGGACTGCAAGGACACAGTCATTTTACCGTTTACCAAAAGTAGTGTTCATGTCCATGCTTTGACACCCATTCATACACGTAATCGCTATACATGTATGTGGACTACCAGCCTTATTAGAGACAATGGAAGGTGCATAAAAAATATAGCTATTAGGAATTGAACGCAGCAGAGTGACTGAAATTGAGATCGAAAGCTGGCATGGCAATGATTGTATTTCGAATTCGGTATTGCAGTGGGTCAGAGCGGATCGAGAGGTCCGGCTTCGAGCGCTGCTGGCTGAGGTCATTGTGTTGTATTCTTGGGCACCCAGTGGAGTATAATACACTCTTTTTTTTATAAGAACGTCTAATTTTCGAGCTGAGGCTGAACCAAGACCGAATGTTCTTATTTTTTGGCGATTTCAGCCTGAAAACGGCTGGCACTTGCCCGAGCACACACACTTCGTTTTGCCTATTGCCATTCTGAAAAGCTGCATGAATAAAGCTTAACTGGATGGATATATTATGTATCATTTGCAAGTAGAATTAGATGATTGTTAGTCACCCGTTGGAATACGGAATTTCTGGCGATTGAGTGCATGGCTACGAATTAGCCTGAAATGTAATATTTCTGCACCACGAGAGCGACAGGGCCCTGTTGGGTGACGGTGTATCATGGGTAATACTGTGGGTGTATATAAGCTTTGTATAGCACGTGGGAAGTCATTCTAGGCCGACACCACCTTTATTTAGCTCTGTTAATTTCTGAATTGTATAGCCTCGTAGGATGGGCTGCTAACTGCTTAGAGCTTGGGTCTTTGGTTCCTTCTCAGATTTCCTGCCATTTTTTCCCTAAGGGTTTTTTCGTTAGGTTTTTTCTGGCCTTCGTGATTGCCCAGCTCTGTTAATGTGGTTCACCGCGATGGTGATTATTGGATAACGTAGTTATCGTATACTGTATATTGTGTGTAAGTTATAGCTTTAATTACTGTGTACATAGTCCCGGTGCAGTAACCTACAAAATAAACCTAATGGTATGTATTTATTGTCTGTTGCGTAGTGAAGCCGAAATCAGGCTGCACGGGGAATTAATTATATACATGTATGACGTGACGTATATCATGATCACCGGTTCTACTGGCTCGGTTAATTTTGCCATAGCGATTTTTCTAAAAAAATATACCATTCCTGTGAACAATACGTTAGGTAGACGATATGGAATTTATTCAAAATAATGGAAAGTCATGACCCGAATTTTAACTCGCACTCACATGATTGAGACCATTCGATTATCGAAATTGAGAACCAATGTTGGAATATTTGACTAGAAGCATGGTTGATTTTTCGGCAGTGAAGACGAGTAAGCTTGCCTACATGGTTGACTAATAAACACCTAAAGAATGCGATTCCACGATGCTACCACAAAGACACAAAGTCCACAGGCGCACGTGCCCTAACCTTAATAATATTGGCCGCCAGACAGAATTTGACAATATATTGCTGCCGATTAATCAGCTTGAGTTATCGGCAAGTGAACCCCTTTTCAGTGATGGAATAGCATTAACCTAATTATCTCCTTGCAAGGAGGTAAAAACAATTTAGTCTCGAATCTCAGATGAGTGAAATGTATATCAGTTTTTATAAGGTCAAAGCCGGGTTCAGCCATTTCCCGCACGTCAGTGTACAGCTTACAGCTCATCGCAGTACGTAGGGACAGTTTGTCCCTCCTGATTACAGCTCATCAGTTTTAAAGTTGCAGAAATATGTTAGCTTTTAGATGGGACATTGTTTTACTGGCCATCATCGTTAAATTCTGTTTAATTTCATGTAATTTTGAACAACAATATCACCCGGATATTCTGCCACACGATACCGTGTGCATTAATTGGCTATGGCCGATTTATCAGATTTATAGACTGAACGGGAACAAGAGAGCATCCTCTCTTGACGGGAAACAAATTGAACTATAACACTTCTCAAGGACTGGTATGAACGGTCATATATTGGACACCGTTTAGTCAATTATATAATTGAGACATTTTCAGTACAAACTGTAAAATGGGAAGAAGAACCTCGACCCAATTGTAGTTTATTTATTTATCGCTTTTCGATTTTAACAAGTCTACAGCGTTTTAAAGACAGATTATTGAACAATATATGTTTCAAATCCTTCTTCTTACTATAATCTGCTAGTTAATTTATGTTTTAGAATGTTTGTGACATGTAAACTTATAGCCTGCGATGCAAGCGGTTTGTGGGCTTGTGATTGTTTATCACCTTCGAGTGTTTAGCCACCATCTTGGATTCGCAAAACGTGGAGAGTTTGGGCGAGTGAAAGAGGGCAAGGAAGGGGGCGGGGTTAGGGTTGTGGAGGGGTTCCCCTCCCTCCTACCTCGCCTTTCTGCCCAACTCCCTCTCCCTTCGCCGTCCTTTTGCACTTGCCCCAAGCCTCCAATGTTTTCCTAATCCAAGATGGTGGATAATAAACACTCGATGGAATACTCAGCGCTCGCTCGCCCAAAATACGCCTGTACATGTTTTGCAGGTTAGTAAACCTACGAACCGTCTTGCACTTCACATGGATGGTACATTAAATGAATGCCATGTACATCTAGTATGTACGTGCCAACTATAATAAGCGATGGTCATAGTACAATTGGTATCTTTCGAGAAACGTCATACCAGCTTCCAACTATGAATGCATCTCCAAAACCTAGATTAAAGTTAATGTAAACTGTTTTACAATAATAATATAAACTGTATTTAACATTTTGTATGCAAATTATGTATCCCGTACATGTATCATCTTCATGTTTGTCAAAGATATCTGCATGTCAATATAATAATACAGTTGGTTTTTTTTGGTGGGAGCCAACTGAAAATTTCCGGCCCTTTATAAATGAAGATAGCAGTCCTAAAAAAATAACAAAAGAAGAATGGAGAAATAATTTGCTCTTTTATTGATCTGCTAAAAAGGCGAGGGAACTTCAATAGGGCATATAGTATTTTGCAACTTTATTTGTGATGAAATATTTCGCAAGAACGAGATTGGGGGAGGAGGGGTACCTAAAATTCCAGAGGTGTATGGAGGGGAGGGCTTTGCCATTGGACAAGAGCAAGAGACTATCATAGTCTCTTGACAAGAGTGGTGCTATTTTTTTTTACTGCAGGCTACATGTAGTTTCTCTTATAAACTTATAAACAATTATGATTCTTACAAAAAAACATAGTGTATGGTGTTTATAAATTGAATGTATAGCCTGCGTGCACATACGTCTCATATTTCCTCAGTTGTATATATAGTCGATATAAATTTATAAACGGAGACAATTTCCCAGCTATAACTTTACAGGTAATACAAATTAAAAGGCCGTTTGTTTAAAGTAGTTTGGTCATCATTTACCAGTCCGAATTGTTCCATTGGCGTCACTGGCATGGGGTTTTCAGGAAAAAAAAATTCAAGATCGAGAGCTCTATCAGTTGGGCACAAACGTATAATGCAAAACAAGTACTTTTAGGTTTATCTCACTCAAAGAAATGCCATGCACCGGCATACATCTATAATAAGTTATCGTTAAGTAGTAACTGTAGTAAGATTTGAAGTACTTCCAATCAATAGACACGCCTCCTACCATGCAGAGAAGCATTTGTTGAGCATGAACAAGGTCGGGTCCTTAAACTCGGAAATCATGCAATCTCATTAAAATATGTGCTATACAGGGCTACAATGTGAATTCATTAAAATTGTTTTTATCGCCAGTTTTATACGTGAATTCATACTAATAAATAAATAAACAATTAATGATAAGGGATAGGAACATATGGACAATTACAAAGAGTACAATACAGTGATTTGAATGAAGCCATTGAGTTGGAATGTAAAAAAAAAAAGTCAAGGCAAGCCACTTCAACAATTGGAAAGGTCAACGAAGATATCTTTGTTATTTTGATCGATTGCGAAATAAAAAATCAATTGTTGTCTGGACATATTTCAGACTATACACATTGCAAGGATACTAACTTTCGCATCATTTCCTCGAACGGTTCTATTGTCCATGCATTTTGTATCGCAGACACAGAATGGCTAACCCGGTGTACTTTCTGTTAAACGGGCAAACGTAATACAGTGATGTCACTTTTTCATGCGTTATATACTATTCTGTGTCAGCAGACAACCACTCGACATTTATTTTTGTGTGGTTACGTTGGTGGCAAAAGTTACATTCACTTATTTTGTTACCCTTCATGAGTGTGCGTTGACACATTGCTAGCGGTGTACTTTTCATCAATGGTATACAGTTACGGTGACCAGTTTTAAAAGCACCTCTCCCTGCGTGCACCATTTATTGAGTTGAAAGTTTTCAAATTGCCTTCCGGACTACATGTTATATAGTCAGAAGAGTTCACTAACAAAGTCAGAAGTCATGGACCAACCACCACGCCTTAACATGTCTTCATCTACCACTGATTCCAGAACCCAGAGATTCATCACAGTTCAAGAACTGCTACTGGAGTACAGTTTGGTCATTGTTGCACTTGGATGTTTTGTCCTGGTGTCTTTGTCTTCAAAAATGGTTCGCGAGCTTGGAGCACCAGAAGATGGAGTATCCTGGGTATAGATTGCTGTGGCATTGGATTGTGTGTGATAAATTAATTTTCAGTTCAGTTTTGATCTGTAGCTGGAAATGCCGGCATGAAAATGCTAAAAATAACTGATGGATATTGGTGCAAATGACATTTATCAAATTTTCATAGTCTTTGGAGGAAGTTAACGTGAACGGAGAACATTTGGAGTACACTAGTCTTGGTCGATTGTCGTGGTTGTTATGGAAGGAAGGACAAAATACAACCGCAAGACGGCGCACACGTGGGAACATTGTTTTATTGATCACGACTGTACATGTATCGGACTGTTTTTGCTCCAGCATCAGTTTTTCCAATCTTGTTTTCTTATTGCACGAACACAATAGGGCGACTTAAATAAAGAAATATGCAACAGTTTGCTTTACCAAAAACTACTCATCTTATCACTTTCATAGTTACTAACTGTGTGATCACATAATAAAGACAACAGTCAACACGTAAGCCGTACTCTATCGGGATCAGCCCGGCGCTTTGTAAGACTCGTGTTCTATTCCAGAAATAAATCAAAGAGAAAAACTTGGCATGAATTGAAACTTAGTTCAAATGGACAAAACACTTTTCCAACTTATCTGTTGAAGCGGTCGATCAATATTCACAATTATATATTTCAACCAAATAAACCGAAAACGGGTTTTCCCAATAGAGCACGAAAGAGAACTCAACCCACCCAATCAACCGAGAATGGTCCCCAATAGTGCACGACCGAACGTCCAACTGTTGTAAGTAAAATTATTGGAAAAGTGTTGCATATGGGACACTTCAATCGGTTGAGCGGTTGAAATGGTTTGTCCCAGAACACGGGACAGACGGGACGGTATCGATTATGATTTCTGCCTCATTTAATTCGCGCGACGTAGTAACGTGCGACGTTGCATGCTCTGACCTTCATTTAAGAAATGGTAAACGTGCAGCGTGCGTACATCGAGTTATGGCTGCACGCGGGAGGTCGATAAGCACGAAAGAAGCGCAAGAGTTGCTCGAGGCGAATCGGCTGTCGAAATCCTACTCTTGAATTTTCGCGAAAAAAACTCCTAAATAATTGACTCAAGGTTAATTGACAGTCAATGACAATAATCAGCCCTTTTGCAGCATAAAATAATCAGCTACACTAAGAATACAAAGATAAAAAAAAGCGGACAGGATTTTAAGCTTAAATTAAAAAAAAAACGTTAAGCTTAATGGAATTCTGTGGCAAACGTGCGTGCGACTGGAACAAAGCTGAACAAAGGAAAATAAACTATTAAAATTTGAACAGGCCAACGACAAAATGGCATCAGTTACTTGTTTCATACATTCACTGCATGAAAGAAAAAACATTCATTGAATAATTTGATTTTCGCTTTACGTTGTTAACTGGAAGATTGAACAACAAACATCTACACGGCAACGTTTTCATTAAGTAAAATTCATTTCTAGAATTACCGTCGCACGGCTCAGCTTCAATACAAAAACTCCAAAATAAGTTTCGGAAGTAGAGTTTCTGAACTAACCTTTATTTTAGTTGAACATTTATTCCAGAATAATCCACATAAGCTTAATCAACAACAACCACTGCTCCGAGTAAACTTTCACCGGCTCCACTTACTTTCCCTGATGACATCCCAGCAACATATTTTATCCGCTTTGCCTCTTAGTTGAATTCAAGCCTGTCCAGCCGATTTATGATTCTTCTTGCATGATTTGTGATAATTTCGTCATTCAAACTTCCAGTTTAGATGCAGATTTGTCGCTACGTCGAGAACTGACAGTGAGCGACCAGTGAAGCATCAAGCGCGCGAAAAAAAACAGTGATGTCAGAGTGCACAATGGGCATTTGGTCGAGTCGCACAATTAACCAACCAGAACGCGCACTTCGCTGAAGTTATGTTATAATTATTATTGGAATCAGCGCGTTCACCATCACTGTGAACACCTTCTGTCGCGCAATAAGTCGGAGTACTGATAAACGCGACATAAAACGTATAAAAATGTGACATCCGAGTGAAGTATGGAGTTTCACGCATTATTATTAAGCGGCCGATGCATCATGGGCATCGAGCCGCTTCAAGAAATGCACTTTTTTTTCCATGTCGCTAGCCTTAGTCCTCTTCACGGTTGACATGATGTTATCGCATCTCGATCTAAAATTAGCCAGTAGAGAATTTCTCTTCCACATTCTTTCTGTAGTGTCGTGTAAGTGCGTAGATGTATTTAGTTTATTACAGTAATCGCATTGGAAAAAGCAAAGACAAATGTCCCACAGCAACGAACAGCAGTGTTGTTGCAAAATGTGCTAAATTGTGTTGTGTGACCTTTTCTCGTTATTCGATCCCACGGTTGACATGACGCAATCTCTGGTCATGTAAAGATGATGCAATACTGAGAGGTATTGTGCTATGAGCATGAAGCAATCCGCATTGGGATTTCTCTTCCTGATCGCAGTTACGATACCCCGTGGTATATGTTTTTGTAAACGTGATTAGTGTCCTTGGATTAGTGGTATTAAGATAAATTAAGGTATGTTTTCAAATGACTATTTGTCATTAGTTGATGGCATTTAGATATATATTTCAGTTTCTACACAGTAATCTTAAAGTTAACCTATGAAGTCTGGAATAAGCTTATTAATCGTTTGTCGTGAAAGGTTTTAACATTCACACTCTTCCTACAAGAGATGAATAATTCAAATACTTTCTGTCTAGAAATCAAAAATGTGTGCATAAGAAAAGTGATTATTTTTAATACTAATCTGTGAAGCTGAGCATCTTAAAGTTAACCTATGAAGTCAGGAATAAGCTTATTAATCGTCTTTTCCTACAAGAGATGAATAATTCAAATACTTGCGGTGGAGAAATCAAAAATATGTGCATAAGAACAGTGATTCTTTTTAATACTAATCTGTGAAGCTGATCATGTATGTGCTGATGCAGAGTTTCAGAATGTAGTTGGATAACAAACAAAAAGTCGTCTTTCTTACTTCAGCAGAAATGAAACTTGATGACTTGAAATGACACAGGGAGCAGAGGAGTCGAATTGCGTTACTGCGTTATTCGATCTTGTTATTGTTTTCTCTTTGTCGTCCCAGCGGGTACTTAATGATCGAATAATGTAGTAACGCAATACACCGCGTATAAAGCCGAATAGATCGACTCACAAAGGTCATCGTATAAAGCATATAAATCGAAACTCGAAAAAGTCCAATTTTGATCCTCTACTGCCTGTGGAAAATATTGAAAATGTTTACATACGGTAGCTTCCTGATCTCAGTCTTTACATATGGATGGAAACGAATTCAAAAAAGCACCACACACGACATAAACTTTGTTGAATCATAGAAATCAAGATTACTCTTTAATCAGTAGTAGTCATCTTGAAAATGGACTGTCTGTGATCTTTCTTGAGCTTGTCACAAAGTTCCCTTTTGTTGTTTGAATCGGAAGTGAGCTATCAAAATAATCATTGATAAAAACAACTGTTTTATCAACTGCCACGTATTTGAGTTGTATTTTAACTAATCAATCATTTTTGTTCAATTTATTAAGCGGCCGATGCCCTATATGGGCATCGAGCCGCTTCAAGAAATGGACGGTTTTTTTTCATGTCGCTATTAGCCCTACCTCATTAAACGAACGATAAAACTCGGTCCCAAAATCATAACAGTTTTTCTTACACAATTCCACAGCATATATGTCATTCACAATTTATTTTCACGTTGAGCGAAAACACATCTGTGCCCTTGTTGATTATGATGCAATTGACATTAGCTAAAGTTTTCTACACAGTAAACTTGACTTAAAGCTCAAACTTACGCTAGCCAAAATATTGCATCACCCAGTCAAGTTTTTCGTCACGCAGGTTCGAAGTTGACTCTTAGATTTGGCGGGAGAACCTCAGAGTAAACTGACCGAGGGGGTGGAGGGGTGCATTGTTCTTTCTCCCCTCAAGGTGAAATTGGCCCGGGGGGGTTCTCCCAAAAAATTTGGGTGGGGGTGTGCCGCTGGGCTATAACAACCCTAATTTTGCGAACCTGTTCCAGACTAAGGGCCTGTTTACATGGAGGGAGGGTGACCCGGGTTCCCGGGTCACCCTCCCTCCATGTAAACAGGCCCTAAATGTTGAAAAAAGATACCCTATTCCGGACGATTCTTAACGATTTTCTTTCTAACCCAAAAGGCTAAACTACTAAGCAGCACTGCGAGTTGTAGTTGTAAAGCTTTTTTAACACTCCTACGCGTTTCTTTTCGTCTGACTACTTCATCTACCCTATGCCAGAGTATCAATTACCGATCTTCATGCCAACTCCTGGGAAACTGATACCCTGATACCCAAAAATGCCTTTTGGTATACCCTGTTCCAGACCAAAATGCTCAAAAACCATACCCTGTCCAGCTGCACGTTCCTATATAGCGAAAATAAGGGAGTGCCCCCCCCCCCCCCGGGAAATCGGCCGCTTGTAATCCCTTCAGGGGTTCTTGTTCCATTATGTACTCAACATGTGTATCTGCGAGTACTATAACGTGGTGACAGGTCTAATCTTCAGAACCACACGTAATTGACAACACAACAATTGCCCAGAGTCTTATCGTGTCAACAGCTGACAGAGATTCACTTCAGGAATATTTTTAAAACATAGTGATAGGTCAGTCTATTCTTCTTCAGAAGGCCAGCCAGCCTTTATATGGGAATACAGACCGCACAGCACACAATTTTAGACAAATGGCGATCACATATAACATTGCAAACTCACTTGGGAGCTTACAATCTACATCAGGCTTTTCATGACACTGTTCAGAAACAGTATTTTCCTTAAGGCTTTTGGATTCACCTTTGTTGACTACATGTACTTGGCATATAACGCAACTTAAATATTGAAATTCAAGGTTCTCTGCCGAGGGTATAGCTTATAAAAAAGTATTTTCCAACTATTCAAAGTCATATTCAGGAATCTCACACCGGATACGCTGCGGGTTTTTTACCCGGCAGGTTGGCGGTACGCCTTGTACCGAGGAAACCACCAATGGGGCATAATACTTCTCAGAGTCGATGATCAATGAGTGATAAAATAAAACTAGTGGTTACCTCGAACAGGCTACACTTGTTGCTAATGGCAAATCGTTGACCGACAATGAGTGTGCATCAGGAATGTGCCTACCTGCAAGAGCACTCATCAGATACATGTTGTTTCCGTGTAAGAGGATATTATCCTGGAATTTATGATGGTGGTGGTGGTAGTTATCAGTTCATTTTTAATCTCACTTTGCTCACCCAATCCATGGTAAATGCGCTGGATTCAAACTTATGTAGCTTGAAAAGTGAAAAGTGTTCAAGCAATAATATCACGACTAAATGGTTTGGTGTGTGAAATTGTTGCTGATGCCGTGAGGTGACTTCAGGATTTCGTGCAACCGATTTTTTTTTTTCTTCTTTTTTTTCCGGATGTTGTCTTATTGCTGACCTCGGACGTACAAGGTGGTGAGGGGATGACGTTTCCTCGCAGCAGTTTGGAAACTTCACTCTGGGATTCTAAACATTTCCGTTTCATTTATTTACACCTTCCGCGGACAGTTTTGATTGGACAACCGTTTGTTTGCAGTATTTGACAGTTACATGGCAACCGCGTAATGACATGCAGGCCGGTTTACCCGATTTTCGAATGTTAGATATAATTAAGCGGCCGACGCCCATGGGCGGCCGCTTCAAGAAATGGACTGTTTTTTTCGTAGTCACTAACCCCAGACCTCTACATGCTTGACATGATGCAATCGCATCACGGTCTAAAATTAGCCAATAGAGAATTTCTCTTCCACAGGCTTTCTGTAGTGTCGTGTAAGTGCGTACATGTATTGAGTTTATTACAGGAATCGCATTGAAAAAAGCAAAGACAAATGTCCCACAGCAGTGAACAGAAGTGTTGTTGCAAAATGTGCTAAATTTGGCGGTGTGACCTTTGCGCGTTATTCGATCCCAGAGGGAAATCGGCTTCCGGTTTCACGCAAACTGCGGACTTTAGCGAGACTGGCGTGTTTTTTTCGTAGTCACTGCACTTTCCCCAGTTGACATTGCATTGCATTGTCTAAAATTAGCCACTAGATAATTTCTCTTCCACAAGCTTTCTGAACTGAATTCATCAATTCATCTCGAGAAAATTTCGATTTTCGTATCGTGTAAGTGCTCTTTTCATGTTCTTTACAACGAAACAAGCGAAATATTTAACGAGACAGGGGAACATAACATGTAATAGTCATCTGCTATCAGTTTCAATTCTAGGGGGTTCAGTCCCATTACATGGTAAACATGACATACGCATGATGTAATAGCTTGTAATAGAGAGACACCATTAATTTGCTCTTCGTATCTAGCGTTCATAGCACGGGCAGAGTTGTAAAAGTGCGCATAATCCTGTACAGCTTTATTAGTGGGTGTTAAGACATCTATTCTTGGTAAAGGTAGGGGTTCAAATGTTTATTTGGCTTTTTATAGTTGACGACATTTGGTTAGATATTACAGTTTCTACGCAGTGAGTTTAATATTAATATTGCATCACGCAGTCACGTTTTTCGTCACGCAGGTTCGTATGTTGCCTCTTATTTGTGGGGTGCATCTCACAGTCCAGTGACCGATGGGGAGGAGAGGTGGATTGTTGTCCCCCCCCCCCCCCCCCCCCCGCCCCCCTCAAGGTGATATCGGCCGCTTGTTAACTCCTTTAGGAGTTCTTGTTCTTCGTTGCAATGATGTGTTTTCCAATCGTAATCGTAAATTTTATCGTACTTAAAGAGCATTCAAGCAATCATAACCAAAATTATCTGGGAACATTTTGGTGTGTCAATTTTTTGATCATGTGACTGATGTTTCCATGAAAACCAAGTTTTGACAGGCCGTTTTACCCAAATTTGGCGTTTTCAGCTAAATTTTCAGTTTTCATGAGATTTCCGCTTTTTACGAACAGTTTCTTCCAAAATCTTTACCTGCTTATATTGTTTTTGATCTTTTCGAATCGCATTTGGTAATTTTCTGACATTTCTGAACAATTTAAAAATCGAAGATGTTGGATCCAAGATGGCGGATATGTTTAAAGTATGACGTTTAATATTTTGGCGTGATATGATTTCATCATCGATTCGTGATTGTCACTAAAATAAACATGTTTGAATGCTTTAAACACCACATGTTTCATTTTTATAACGCAAATACGTTTCGAGATACATATCGTTTTCCCAAATTTGGTGTTTTTTCAGCTTAATTTTCAGTTTTCCTGACTTTTTTTCAAAGTTGTTTATCTGTGTTTATTTTGCAGATAGTGCCCCCTCCGGATCTCGAACAGTATTGACGCTATGAAAATGAAACTTACATGGTGTATAAGGAATCCGAAAATCTTTATTTTAGTGGCAGTCACGTGTCAATTATGACGTAATACAGGCCATAATGACGTCATACATTTAAAAAAAATCGCCATCTTGGTTCCTAAATCTTGGATTTCTAAATTGTTCAGAAATGTCAGAAAATCTCCAAATTTGTTTTGAAAAAATCAAGAAAAATATAAATATGTTAAAACGGCAAAGATTTTGGAAGGATTTCATCATAAAAAGCAAAAATTTTATGAAAACTGAAAATTAAGCTAAAAAACAACAAATTTGGCTAAAACGATCTGTGTCTCGAAAAGTATTTCTGCTATAAAAATGAAACTTATGTGGTGTATAAAGCATTCGAACATGTTTGTTTTAGTGACAATCACAAATCAATAATGATATCATATCACGCCAAAATAACGTCATACTTTAAAAATGTCCGCCATCTTGGATCCGCCATCTTGGATTTTTAAATTGCTCAGAAATGTCAGAAAATCACCAAATTTGATTTGAAAACATCAAAAACAATATAAGGATGCAAAAATTGCAAAGATTTTGGAAGAAACTATTCGTAGAAAGCGGAAATCTCATGAAAACTGAAAATTATGCTGAAAATACCAAATTTGGCTTAAACAGCCTGTCAAAACTTAGTTGCCATGGAAACATGAAGCCATATGATCTGAAAATTGACACACCAAAATGTTCCGAGATAATTTTTAGGAAAATTCATAAAGTTTGGCCATAGGATAGGGTTAAATAAGCAATTAGTATTTATTGCAATTACACTGCTTGACCACGTCTTCACTTCTCACTCATGTCCCAGCAGTACACTCGTATATCACTTCTTCACTTCACATGATTTGTATTAATTACGGGTATTGTGTTGGCTTCCTAGCTCAGTTGGTAGAGCATCGCATTACATTGCTTGACCACTTGGTTCACTTCTCACTCATGTCCCATCAGTACACTCAGACACCACTTCTTCACTCCTAAATAAGCCATCTTGGAATTCAATTTTGTTTTCCAAAAAAGTCAGAAAATCGTCAAAACTGAAAATGGTGCAGTAATACTAATACCAATAAAGGGTCTATCCTACCGCCGACGAAAACATAAACATAAACTAAATAGCTAGCCAAAATCGGCGTCCAACTCTACTTTTATCTACTGTACTAGCGTACGTGATATCTTCATCCACAAAGTATGCGCTAAGACTGATCGCTTTTGTGATGACAGTCGTTACAAATTCTTTTTAATCTGCTAGGCCAAGAATTATCTCAGTTCTCTCTCGTGCTCCGCTATCTGAAAGCAGAGGGACTGCTTGCAGTCTAAAGTACAAATTATACGAATTGCACGTGCAACGGCGCATGCATGCTTATGTTTTTGTTGTGTCCGCAGTTCCATTTCACGTCGGAACGTTCAGTTGACAAGAACCAGTGTTGTCTTATTTGAATGCAGTGTCCCCAATTAGTAGGCCACTTGTGACCAGCTAGTAGTTTTGACACCTGAATAAAGTTATTGCATTGTTGTATTGTTGTCCTTCATGTAAATGGACAAACTAAATGAGTTCTTGGAACATACTTTTTGGCCTGGCATGTTTGGTAACAATTGTTCACGGTTGACCATGCAGTACATCATCCGATGTTTTCTCTCAAGAACAGAGAGTTTACAGTTAAGCCACGCCTATCTGTTTGGTTCATAACTCCAGATGACATCCTAATGTGTTTGTTAACAAAGGAGTTTTCAACACTTGATCGGACTTGAAGAGCCTTTTATGTTTGATGTTTTCGCTACTGTCTGTCAGCCAAGTTCTCGGAAACGTGCTATTTTCAGAGAAATGTCTCTCTACTACTTAAAGTGTTAAGGACATTCAAGTCTCTCTTTGTATTGTCTTGTGTTAAATTTGGATCATTTTCTTTCAATTAGCCAGAAATATCTCAAATAAACAATTATTTTTGGATATAAACCCTTGCCCCAGGTAATATACGCTTGATATAAGTATGAACGTCATGTGGTTATTTTTAAACCGTCAATGGGAAACTACTAGCGTCCTGTATTCAGTTACAATGCCATCACGTACAGGGACATGCAGATTATAAGTCTGGATACCATCGATTAATTTGCTATGACGAGCAGGGCAGAAGGTTTTTCCTAATTCTCGGCCTGTTGTCCTTGTCCTGTATTCGACAGCAATGTGATCGAGAGAGAGAAGCGGAACTACTAACCTCAAGCCAGTTTGTGAAGTGAGTTTCTTTTTTGGTCGTCTATTATTAATTTTTTGATCTGATATCCAATACAACTCGTCACAGTAACTTTCTCTAATAACAAAGACTCTGGGAATACAGTTTGAATGCTTTAAATTAGTACAATACCGTGCAATAAAATAACACTGCAATAATGGAAGGTCCGAACAGAGGCAATCGGTTGTATATCGATTTCGTTGTTCATTTCGTTTGGTTGTTTGTTGTTCGGGTATTTCACCAAGGGCAATTCATCCAATTCATATCCCTTAAACTAGCTTTTTCCACAATTCTTGCAAGACTTTAAGACGCTTAAAGATTTTGTTTGCAAATTATTCAAGCCTCTCTTCTATGGAGTGATAATTAACAGCCCCATATGAGTAGCCAAAATGCACCAGTTGACCGGGAGAATAGGGTGGCATTTTTCTCACGGCAAGGGAAGGGTTTTGGTTGGGAAGTTAATCTAAAAATCGGTCAGATAACTTCATTTCGATAACAGATTTAATGTTTGCAGTCTGAACAATTATATTAGCTTTCGCATGATACATACTGATTGCCCCGAATGTAACTTATACTGATTGAGTTATTTAAAATTGCTATTTATTGAGAACGCCATTGTTGACTCTTTAGAAATTTGCCAGGGGGTTTCGTGGGGCGTTTAATGACACTGTTTTTTCGAAACTTGCTCTGCTTTGCAGATTGTCGCCGTTAGATGAATATGCAGTGTTACCTTCTGGATGCCGTTTCCTAATTACCGACACTGTTAAAATAAACTATGCAGAGTTTAGCTTCAAGGAAGCCCACTACTGCCAAAAAACACGAAGGTACAGTATTAATAGAAATAAGCCTTTCAGATGCCATGCAATTGCAGATATGCAATTATCGTTGATAGAGAAACAATTATGACATGGCACTTGCTCTGTTCTTTCAAATATAAGCTAATATATATAGTATATTCATTTGGTGATATATGATCTCTTCTGAGCCGAAATTCGTATTCGCCCTTGCCTTTTAGACGACGTCTGCTACGCATCATACCCAAAGGCAATCAGTGGAGATCAACTATCTTCGACCGCAAATGGCAGTGATGTGCGAATAAGGGCTTTCAATGTCGCAGATCTCCAGGACTGCCGAGAAGTATTCACGCAGGGTATGGAACAGTTGATCACCTTGATAGCACGTGTTGTCTTTCCGAAATACGTTTGGCCTATTGCAGCAGTGACGGTGTTTTTTCTCGTTCTTGCTGCATTCCAGTGGACCATAACAATATTCCTGCCTTACATCTTTACTTGTGCCGTAATACTAACGCTCTTGTATATCCATGTTTACATGGAGTGTTGGAAATTCATCAATTCCTGCCTGGCAACCGACTTAAAAGACATTGTCAAGACTTACATGTCCCGGAATGACGGCAGTCGCATGTGGGTAGCTGAGTGGAATGGTAAAGTTGTGGGAATGGTGGGACTCATTCACAATGAAATCCACAAGCCAGGGGTCGCTGAACTGCAGAGGATGTCTGTATCACCAGCCTGTAGACGAATGGGCATCGCTAGAAAACTGCTTGACGAACTGCTTAGACACGCCAAGGATCAACGCTTCGAGACACTTGTGTTGACTACCACCAGTGCACAGACACCAGCCATTCTGCTGTACAAGAAATTCGGCTTCAAACTCGTGGCCGTCTTTCCTTATCCTCAAAAGATCCTTGGAGATCTACAATACTGTTACTTTGAGCTTCAGTTGTGACTCAATGGCTTATAGATGTTGACCATTTCTTGAAATGTTGCGATCTATGCATGCAACGAATAGAACAGATCACACAATAGCCACGGAGATGCCTGGGTGCATTGTATACCGTGAGATGCTTTGAAGCGATCCCGAGATGGAATGTACCTAGAGACTACTCGGCCACTGATTCCTGCAAGCCGGAGCGTGCTTCTTACTAGTCTTACTAAATACAACTGACAAGACTTGTGATCAAGGAATTATCCACGGCCCTTACATAGTTTAGTTTAGTTTAGTTTAATGAGTTCGCCATGATCATTTACAAATAATCTTACAGTTAAATCAAAGTCAAAAATTAAAATTAAAAAATAGTGGCGGGAGAGAGGAACAGAACTTTCGTTCCACTTGACACCTGACTCCCTTTATGAAAATACGTATACATTTAACAATTTACATATAGAAAATACTACTAAATACTAGAAAAATACTAATTAATACATTGCTGATGATGAAATTAAATTAGGTGAGGGTGAAGCCAGGGGGATGGTAAGTGGGTAATTTTGATGAATATAACGAATATAAGAAGGATTTAAATTGTGTAAGTGAATGACAGGATTTCAAGCTGGATGGTAAAAAATTCCATAGTTCGTCAGACCTGATAAAAAAATGATTTCCTAAAGTAATCCTGTTTGTGTTTCAAAATTAGGTTGTAAGAGTTCGGATCAGAATTACGTGTCTTATACTTGGGTTCAAACGTGTATAAGTAGTTATACGAATTGGAATAAACTCTTTAACCTATCAATAGATATTTGTTACTTTCTTCGATTGATACAGTCCAAAGACAAACGATTTACCGTTGAGAAATGTATCCTAACCGTCTTCATTTGTTTTGGCACTGCATGCTTTTTGGTATTTTTGTAAAATATTTATTATCACACAACAAAACCAAATATTATTTTCAATTAATCCATGTTTTAATGTGTTGATCTAAAAGAATGTAAGCATAGCCATAAATCGGCCATGTATGTTTTGTATTACTGTACATCAAGCACTCGCATGCACGTACTAAAGAAAGGCAAGTTTCCTAGGGTGGGGTTAATGGAAATGTTCCTTTATTTTATTATCAATTGGTTTTGGCAAGTTTTATTAACAATCATTTTTTGAGCGATAGCTTTGCTGTAGCTTCAATTTCAGTTACCCAATCCCTACTCGCTTTCCAACGAGAGTCGCCCGCGACGCCATAGTTGCATGCTATTTTGCTTACGTCGCTCACATCACAACCCAACTCTCCGATTTTAGTAAATGGTGCATTTTGCAGTCCGAAGAGACAATAATCAACATATTTGAGTTGTCCTCTATATGGTCGGGTCCCAAAACATTTCGGGATACAAAAGCTTACCCAGTCGGGGGATGGGACGATTTCTGGACGTTTGGATAGGGACCAATGCCGCTAGAGCTATGCAAATGAACCACAGGACAAATACACTTGCAACTAATACACTTAACAATGTTTATGTATAGTTAAAAAACGAGCAGCAGTGTTTTATCAGGTTTTAAAACACGAGGTGAAGCCGAGTGTTTTTAGACATGCGAGTTTTTTTAAACGACTTCAAAAACTTTCCTCTAAACCTATTTAAAAATCTGATCCTTATATTGAAATTTTAGACGCGAAAATAGACGAGAAAATTGAGCTAAAATGTCAGCGTATCTTTATCAAATATAAAGACACTCATTAAACATTAATTTATTTTGTAGTTTCTTTATGAATTATTAATGAGTTTTTGAATAACTTATATGGGACGTAGGGTAATACGCAACTTGAAAACTAGTAAAGCAAATTTTCTGTTACGTAGCAAAGGCATCAAAGTATCATCACGTGTGCCGGAGCGCGCGAGAAGTGGCTTGACTCCGCAACGTCAATTCCAAGCCCGCAAACCCCCCAACCCCAACCCCATCACCATCGCCTCTCCACCCCACCCCCTATCTCTTTTGCCACTGACACTGGCAGGGCATTTTACACCATTCAGATCAGGGAATGGGTCTTTTCTAAATTATAGGTGGTGGTGCAGTGCATGGTGGGGCATTGTCAGAGCCAACATGGGAAAACAAATTATGCTTAGGTGTTTTAATTTAAATTTCATGGACATCCCCGATATAAAAAACAAATATAGCACTTGTCAAGTTTCAAGTTAAAATACCGTAGCCCAACCCTCACTCCACATTACCTCCACGTGCGAAACAAACTGACGGCCGAAGTAGCGAGCTTGTCACCTTTGTTTTCGTAAACTCTTGATTTCGGAGAAATGACGTCTTGGATGCCTTGATCAAAACACACATGGAATTTTAGCAAGTGACCGAATTTAATAATTATACGAGCGAAATAAATGGCTTGGATTGGCGAGATGATCTGCACATAAATATGCTTGTATTCTGAAACCTTCCCTGATCTTTGCGTCGATCATTATCAATTGTTGAAAAAATACAATTTTGTTGTCAGCTGACCCAACCATGGGGTATTTGCAACATTCTGCCGACAAAAACAAAATTCCCGGAGAAAAAAACGGAGCGGGCTTGGAGTTGACGTAGCCATAACGTCTACGACTGAAAGGTCCAATGAAATGTTATATTTCCTTTCGCCAAGCACTTATCATCCTCGGAGACCCAGGGGTAGATGATGGGGCGGGAGGAAGTAAATCGAGATAGTTTACAAGAGCGGTTTTTCCCGCTCTTGTAAACTGTCTCGATTTACTTCCTCCCGCCCCATTATCTGCCCCTAGGTCTCCGAGGATGAGCACTTATTAGTGAAGTAAAGAAATACAGACGCACCTTTTCTTATTTCAATTTCGATCAACCTGATAGGTGTCCATTTTAAATTGACATTAGTAAGACAACGTTTCTCCTGCATTCTCCTGCCAATTTGCGATAAATCGCAGAAACGTGAGGTCTACAGGTCATCACAGGAACAAACAGGTCTTTATTGTTTCTGTCTGCAACCGAAGCAAGTGACACGCGATCGAAATCGAGCACGAATAAAGTCAAAAAAGAAATTGTTTTGCATCGGAATGAAGTTTGTGACTATCTCTATTTCAAAACCCAGACTAAGGACACGATTGATGTAGGTAAACCACGTTAAATCACAATATGTTTGAAAAAGGTATTTTAGTTCTCCGAAGGAAACTAATACTTGTTATTTGGTTGTACTTATAAGACGCCATCGTATCTATTTCTGTATTCAATCCCGGATACAGGGAAAACAATGCCCTTTGATCGATCACGTATTCTCTATAATTCAAAACACGTGTGAAGGCACAGCCAGAAATACATTTGTACATACCAGGAGTTCACCAAGATATGTTTTGAAGCCGTTTTTTTTTTGAAGATCGATGTCAGGGTGTTTCTGTCGTAAAAATCGGAAAAAAAATATCATACAATTTTGTCAATAAATGACACGCCTTCATAGTCTATTTTTATGTGAATTGTGGCGAAAGGTTGAATAAGATGACGTTAAGAAAGGTTCAAAGGGCATTTATTTAGATAAGGATGCGAATGAAAAACAAGAGACTCATTGGAATTTGCGAGCAATATAATTATCGATATCATTATGTAACCGACTTGTTTAAAATTTCAATGACTAAAAGGGAATAAAACAAGTGAGTCAAATAACATTCCATACACAATTTCATAGTGTCAATACTGTTAGCGTGCGCGTGCCGTAGCGATAACACAATGGATAGTTTGGCATACGACTTGGAGACAACGCGATATATTTCTCGCGGGAAATTCCGTGACGTCATTCGATATTCTGATGGAAGTTTATACGGTATACGAACAGCACCGCCAAATCTGACATTGCCATTTACGGTTGTAAGTTGATTAAAAACAATGCTACATATTAAACGAGCGAAACACATTAGCAAGGCACCACGAAACGCAATCTTGTTTTGACGGAAATCGTGAACTTTCTGGTCACGATATCGATATCTGATGACGTATCGGGTAGTATGACGCATCCGGTCAGAAGCAGAGCATTTAAATATAGACCCACGGTAAAGCTAATTTTAAAAGCACTACTGACTGGACTTGTTGAAGTGATAATTAAGCAGGAAGATTTAAAACTGTGCAAGAATGGACGATTCTCGTGTCAAAAATGAACGTTTACATACAATGACGGTGATCACAAATGCCACAGAACACCTTGGGGTCCTTGGGTCCGAACGACGATCAGAGATGCGCTCTGTGGGAACTCATATGAGACTTCAGAGGCTGTATGGGGCTCAAGAGTTGCTGCTAGAGCTCGCCGTCTTTGCTGTAATGCTGAGCATGGCTTTTGTGATGTGTCTTTTGAGGCAACAGGTGTCAAACTAAAGACCATTCCCGACTTGAATGTTGAACGGCTTGTTCATTCCCCTCTTCAAATTCAGAAGGAATTGGAGAGATCGTAAAACAAAACTTAGACTGCGATGGAATAAATAATTCGCGACACAAAGCTGTGATTGGCATCGGAAACAGAGCTGGACTGACTCATATAAAAAGGTTAACCGGAGCTACGGACATTATATAGCAACAGGCTCACTGAATTTGACTTACTTTTTTGGCACGTGTTTTCTTAACACTCGTTGCACGTGTCTGAGTGTAGCTGGACATTATCTACAATGTGACGTCAAGGACCCACTTTTGTCCAAATAGCGCGTCATACAAAACCCCACTGTCACCCTTATTATTTTTAACCTATCGCAGCTAGCGTGATTGTAGCTTCGTTGATGTGTGAACTTGAACATAACCGTGTTGTGAAAATTGGCGGCCTCTTTGACGTTGTATGTAAACACTTGTCTAAAATAACCAGGGGTGAAGTTTGGCTATTATAAAGTTGTACGGTATTTATGTCCTTTCGTGTAGATTTATATTTATGCGCTAATAAAATTATGAGTATTTATGTCTGTGAATATAGTTAAAAGGTTAAAAAGCTTCCGTATATCAAAACTGATTTATATGCCGTACATCATGCTTCTGGTTAATTCAGTAAAGCCGGTTTATTACATGATTATGGTTCCGTAAGTGACGTAAGTGTCTGGTTGAGGTAATTATATCGCAACTAAGAGTGAAACCTGGGTGCGCGGGTATAATATAGGGGAGGGGACTGGGTGGAGTGAGAACCGAGGATGTGATTAATTCATCTAATTTTTTTTTCATTCGGCCATTTGCTCTATGTCTTGTGAATAAATCATCCCTATCGACATATTTTATACATACGTTGTCCAGCGATTTCCGACATCAGAACGATTTATTTGCTTTCCTCCTTCGATAAACTCTTCGAAAAGCTCTTCGTTCTCTTCGAGTGCGCTTCGCGCATGCAAGTGCGAATGAATAGTAGCGCGAGTGAAGAAGGGTTGATGTTCTCCTCCACCCTCTCCCCTCAAAACAATTTGTATGTGGCTAATATATATTTTTTGTTCACTCTAGAGTGATCAACAACTATTCTCACTGGTAAGAAAGCCACAAAACTAGCCCGCGCGCAATGCTCCCAGTACCGCAGTGAATAGAGCCAAATGAACCTCAAGACCTCAGGATCCTCGCCCAAATATTTAAGCAAACTTTAACAGTTTTTAAACGTAATGTTAAGACATTCCTTTTTAAACGTGCTTTTAACTTGTAACTTCTTTATTTTA
This sequence comes from Desmophyllum pertusum, assembly GCA_029204205.1. Classification (NCBI taxonomy): domain Eukaryota; kingdom Metazoa; phylum Cnidaria; class Anthozoa; order Scleractinia; family Caryophylliidae; genus Desmophyllum; species Desmophyllum pertusum. The sequence goes on from MU826860.1 coordinate 186,708, forward strand.
GTTTTTATTTCTTAATATTTATCTACTACAATGTTTGTAAATGTTGTATATATTATCATTTTAATTTTTTTTATCTTTTTATCCATGTAAAGCGCATTTGATCATTTAAATATGAAATTTCGCGCTATATAAATTTAATTTTTAATTTATTTATTTTGTATTTATTTTTTTAAGCTCGTTAATTCAGGTTTTGTGCCTCCTCCCCTTTGGCGACGTCTTTTTACGCATATCTCTGTCGTGCAAACCTCTGCTTAGGCTAAATCTTCCCTCCCATATCTTAGCCTTGTCTGGGCAGTGAGTGGCTTTAATTGTTGCAGTGAGAATGTTTTACGTGACTCCATCGTGAGACAGACGATTAAACGTTCATACATCTTTAATAACAAAAAAAAACACACCTCCTTTTGTACCCATGCCAAAGAGTGAAATTTTATTGTTGGGAACACCAATATGGTCCCCGTGATATCATGTTAAAACAATCCATATTCCACACAGAAAAAAATTAATATAGCTTTGACAATTTTTTCTTCTTCTGGTATGAAGGTAAGTTATGCAAGTACATGGCTTCTGTGGTTACAATCGAATGCGGTTTTTGTATTCAACAATCTTTGGATATCAAAGCAAGGTTTTTAAAGATTAGAGTGACCTTGGGAAAATTCTTAACGGATTAACTGTTTAAGGTTAAACCAGATATTTCATAGTTACTGATGCTATGAAGCTGATAAAAAAGGAAAATTGAAACACATTCTATGTTCCTTTGGCAAAATTTATATCATGACTCAGTTTACTCCAATGAACTGGAGCAAAACTCAAGAAACTGAGCTTCCACCTAAACAACAGCGATAATGCTGCTTAAGTTATTTACTTTTAAGCACAAAACAGTAAATACAAACTTCTTAACGAAGGATTTAACATTTACATTTTTCTAATTGAAAAAAAAAAAAACACGAAAAGTACCAGCAAGATCATCCTCTCTTGGTACCAGGTTGTGATTTATTATTGGACACGCAAAACCCTCCAGAGCCAGATTGGTACCTCGTCCTAGATATATGAGCCGATATCTTGAAAACACCTTGTTTCAGACCAAAACAGCAAATCTAGTCTATGAAAAAATATACAATGCTCCAAAACCATGCTCTAAACAGCATGCGACATATGCACATGCCGGTACCTACTATTCGGCTGGAATTCACATCATGACTCATGAAATGGAGAAAAGCAGCAATATACATGTACCATGATATTATGTGAAATTTCATATGTATATTTCACATTCAGTGTGACTATCACACTGAATACATTCCGTTTTGAAACAATGCAATGCGAACTAAACAGACTCGGCTCGCTTCGCTCGCAAATTTTCTTCAGGAGCCTGATCTCAGGCTATTTTTAATAAACTTATTGCCCAGTTTCGTTTCAGAACTTCAATCAGGCTTTATCATATGCATATTTGTAATGGTAGTTGGACCGAGTGGAGTACAATTCAGGGTGTAATCGGGCAAGTAATTTCGAAATCGGCCGAGCGCGCAGCGCGAGGCCGATTTCGAAATTATGAGCACAATTACCCCTGAATTGTACGACACGAGGTCCAATTACCAATTAATCGTATCGATAACAAAAGTCGAGGTTAGAGAGTCTGAGAGAACCTCTTTTTAGTGAAAATGTCAGCGATTTATTCAATCAGTTTTACAAACAGTACGGAGACAGCAAGAAAGAACCCATTTAAATGTACCTTATAACATAGTGGGCAAAATTACTGAATGCTGATTGGCTGAGACAGAGGGCATTTTTCATTAATTTTGGTTTGCCCGGGGCAAAATTACTTGATCCTAATTGGACGAGCGGCAAAATTCCTCGCTCCTAATTGGCTGAGCGCGCTGCACTTAGTTGGCTTCTTGACGGCGGGATTTTGAGCAGGATTTTTCAAACACAGCGCTCGCTTGTACGTCGCTTCGGAGTTTGACTTCAGTTTCCCGAGTTATTGGATGAAAAAGGAATGAAAACCGGGTGATAGCTTGAAACGAAATTCCGAAAGCTGAATCTCAGTGTTTCACTCCGAAACAACAGTAGATTATTTCAGTTGAAAACTAGAAAACATCAGCGAGACACTTGGCGAGTTTGCGACGAAATTCATTCATGGCGGCCAACTGACTTCTTCGCTTCATTTCTGTTATACGGGCTTCGTCATGTGCAACCCAGAGTAAAGAGCACAGAGTTTGTTCAAAGAACGGAAGAAGGACAAATTAAACGGGAGAAATTACCTCTACAAGTTTGTTTGGAGTCGTCGTTTGCTGTTTTATCGATGTAGGATTGACATCGTAAAGCAGCTCGCAGCGGAAAGCTTCAAAACATACCGAAACAGGTGAATAAAATTACTTTTACTTGGCTTGAGTGTAAGCTTGTTATTTGTTTTTTTTTTCACGACTTACATAACGTTATCCTGTTCTGAACGTAAGGGTTTGCTCGATCTCGCTGTGATTCTGTGTGATATTTTTAGGAAGGAATATTTTCGTTCCGCCGGCAGAATTTAGCTTCGCGCCTTGAATGTTTTCCGAAAATTTTGCCCTCTATGTCATAAACAAGTAATCGCATGTTTCCTCGTAAAATTAAGGATTAATATCACTTGTGTTTTCAGAAGTTGTAGAAATTGCAATTACAGGAAATTGCAATTACAGAAATTACAATTACAGAAATTACAGGTATCCAATTTGAACTTGTTCAAATTGGATACCTGTAATTGGACACGTTCGAATTGGATACCTGTAATTGGACACCTACGCCATCCGCGCGCGCGCTCCAATTACGTAACAATTAGGCGCGCGGGGAACCAATCAGAAACAATATATATGTTATTCGCCGGCCGGGAGCGGCCTCGGGCCGTAATCGAGACTGAGGGCACAGTTTTTCCCTATACGGACCGACCAAGGTCGGCGAATAACGTGTTTATTTTTTTGCTTTCTTTGACAAAGGCGGCTGGTATTATATGGACGCTCTTTCTTCGCGCGCTGACTACGCGCGCTAGTCTTTTAACTTACACTTGCACTGTAAAGTAATCTTTATTTAATGATCCGTTCGCAAACCTGATGTTAAAAACCTGATTGAAAAATACAACTCAATGAAATAAGTACAGCAAATCGAATAAAAATACACAAAAATACATATTTTTGTGATGAATGAAAGACAAACAAACACCAAAAAAGCCATTTAAATGGGACTGTCACGTACGAAATATGGAAAATAACCTGACACGACTTCGAAATACAAAGATGCGAATGAGTCAATGTGATCATTTGACACACGTTTTTCGAGCAAATATGAGTAGAAATTTGATTTAAATGTCTACTGCACCGGTTTAAAGAGTTTACAAGACTGCAGTCAAAATGGATAAGTTAACACATTGTCCTTAGTCGGAATCTGAATCGATAATCGCCACACGTTTTCTTTTCTTGGCTGGCCACGAGGTTTCTTCTCCGTCAGGCATGTTGAAATTGAAGGTACAACCTTCAAATTTCCCAATGGATGCACCTGAAAAGAAGCCTTCCGTCGACGTCGATGTTGATGTTTCGTTCCTCTGAACGGACAGTGCGGGTTTGGCTCCTAGTGTACTTCCAGAATTGCTAGTGGAACCGGTGGAACTCTCGCTCGACCGACTAAGCACCAAGGACATTTGCCGCTGATGGCTGTGCGAAGCCGACTTGTATGCATCTAAACTTTTGAGATTTTTGTGACCGCTCAGCTGGGCAACGTAGTTTTCAGGAAACTCGGCGTCCATTAAACGGGATATGCATGTTTTCCTAACGGAGTGATTGCTGATGTTTCCAGGCAATCCAGCGGCTTTGGCTGCATTCACGAGGAATTTTCAAATGACATTCTTTCCCAAAGGACTCTTTGAGTACCATATCTGGGACCCTGGCTTTCTTTTGTGGTTTATAGCCCAAAAAAATGGCGAGTCCGGGTGTTTCATTTCTTCCGGACGATGAGAGGAGAACTTTCTGAACAGCTTAACTGGGCAGCGCTCGGTATCCGTAGCCTGTGCGGTTGGATTAAAAGCTCTTTGTGCACCTTCGCCATGTCTTGTTTTTGACCCACGTTCAACTCTCCACACAAGAACTTCGCCACCACTTTCTGGATCTTTGTCAACAACAACATCTCCCCATCTCAATTTTCTGGATTCATCTCGTGCTCTGAAGCCAAAATGCAGCGATAAAGTCCACCAAATGGTTCTCTGGAGCACTTCAGGGTCGTGGTCGCCAAACTGTTTGGTTTCAAACAGCAAGTCCTCTTCTGCTTCGGTCAAACATCTTGCTGCTTGAGAGCGATTTCCCTTGACGTGCTTCTCAACAAGCTCTCGTTTCTTAGCGAGAAGAACGTCCCTTGACTTTGTAAATTCCGGGTCTTTGAACAGATTCAAACTGGAATTTTTGTCGTTTAAGTAGCGTTGAAAACTTCTTTCAAAGGATGTCAGGGATGATGGCTCGTACACTCCGCCATCTTTCTTCTTGATGTTGATGTAGAATCTGCACAGCAGGACGTTCAGGTCAGTAGCGGGAATATTCTCTAGTTCTCTCGTTTCTCCGATAGTGGAACAGAATCGCTTCCAAATGTTCATGTCATAGGCCGTCTTCTTTTTCGTGTTTTCTGGTCTTTGTGCCTCAATAAAATCTTGGAAAGTTGCGAGTTCGTCTGTAGTCGTGTTGCCAACGTTTTGGTTTTCTTGTAAAATGTTTTGCTCTTCGCTCTCTTCGGGGTAATAAAATTCGCTTTCACTATGATAGTTTTTCACTATCCGAATCCATTTTGGTTTGATTGATATATGTTACAGCATTTAAAAGTAGCCGGCGGCTGTTTTAACAAGTAAAGTACATTTTTTTAACCGAGAAAATTGCGGAGCGTTCGGAACTTCGTCGGAGCGGTCCGTAACTCGGGGTCCGTACTGTGGGATACGGACCGCTGAATCGCGCGCTCTTAGCCAATCAAATTCAAGGATTTGGATACGGACCACTAAAAAAAAAAAAATTTTGTTATTGATACGATTAGTTTTCTAATTGAATAATTGTTATATGTAAGCACGTCACATGGTTACACACGGCTTGATTGCTGTAAACGCTGTAGTCAGTGAAATATGTAAAACGGGGAACAGGTCCTCGTTTTTGTTTCATGACTTTATAATTTTCTTATAGCTTACTCAATTCAGTCCTAAACTCAGCAGGAATTAGAAAAACACACATTAACGGATTAACCGGATTTCACGCCGATTCAGTTTTAACTGATCGAAATATCATATACTTAGTCGAGTCCGCTCAGTAAAGTACAGAGTGAATGATGCCAATAGCAACAACATCCAAGCTTTACTCCAACCGAAGTCTCTAGTGATCTCTAGACTATATAGAATGGTTTAACGTCCACTTTATAACAATTGACACAGTCTCTTGGCCAAGAGATCATAGTCTCTTGGTTGTGCTGAAGAACACTTTTGCTTTTGTACTCACGTACTTGCATAAGCATTAAGTTAACTCAGTTCCCAAAGGGAGTTGGTCAGTTTTTTTTATGGTTCAACTTCTCTTTATTTTTACAACACATAACCCACTTACAATACACTGCATTACTTACTTACAACACTACTAACAGGCGCGGATCCACACCGGCTTACACCGTTTTACGCCTCGGTCAAATTTCCCGAATGACTCAAAGTCGCGCGGATAATGTCATTTTAGAGAGTGAAAATCGAAAAACTTTTGCGGGGGAAATTGCCTCCAGGCTTCGATAGATTCGGCGCTCAGGCTCTAGGAAACCAGTCAAGTTGTTTTTTTTCCTGGATCCGCCCCTGACTAAGCGACAATACACTACTTGCTTACAGGTGAACCTCTACTAAGTTACAATACTGCATACTTAGAGCGATTTTCAATTGAGTATCAAAAGTAATCTGAAATTGGTTTTGCTTTACTATGTTCTGTGATTGGTTTAAAAAACTCGCGCCACCTACTCAACCAATCAGATGCTAAATCAAAACCAATCATGGTTTTGGTTTTGGTTTTGGTTTTGGTTTTGGTTTTGGTTTTGGTTTTGGTTTTGGTTTTACGACACTCAAATGAACTGCTCTAAATACAATTCTTATTTACAAAATATTACTTACGATACACTACTTTATAAAGTGCACTTACAATAAATAAATAAGTAAACTATTGAATAACTACATAATTAATGTTAGGACGATTACCATATATACAAAACATATCAATTCAAAAGAACATTCATTTTTCCTTCACGGTGAAAACCAACCTTATATAATTTGACTGAAGACAGTAGGCAAGACTTACAAACACCACATACACACATAGACCGATAACTCTTATACAAAAACTAACTTGTCGACTTTTCAACTTCTTTTTTAGCTTCAATCTTGTGCAGAAACAACCTAAATCTTTGAAATACCTAATTTTTTTTACACTAGCTCCCAAATACATAATTTGCCTAAAATTATCAAATAATTTAACAAATCCTTTCTAATTTGGTCCTAAGTTAGTTAAACCGTTTTCTGTCTACAATGATCTGTAAGCTTTATGTCTATTCTTGTGAGCTGCCTAATTAAATTTCCCCCACTGAAAATTAGGAGCTACAAACTCTGAAAATGCTACATTTTCAATTAAAGTGCTTGTCACTCCCTGGAACAAAGGCCAGGATTGAATAATGTTTACCTGTTCCGTTTCTTGGCTCTGCATAAGATCAATAGAGCAAACCTGAAAATCAACTCAGCAGGTGGAAAGAGCTAAACGGCATACCAGCCGAAAATCCACCTGATATAATTGAGAGAGAGGAGCCTGATGTAAGTTAGGACCTATCACCAAGGAAGAGATTGTACGAGCAATCACGAAAACCAAGAGCGACAAAGCCCCGGGTCCAGATAACATACCACCAGGAGCTTAAAGAAGATTCGGGGGTCACAGCTGATATCACGATTGACCTTCTGCAGGAGGTATGGGACAAGGAAGAAGCCCCACAAGACTGGAGAGGAAGGTGACCGTGAACCAAATGCCAGAACTGGCGAGGTATTCAACTTTTAATTAATTATCTTCAACTGCCAGGCATGATCTTCACTAGACTGATTCTGGAAAGGATCAGGTCTGCAGTGGACTCAAAGCTGAGGGACGAAAAAGACAGGTTCAGGGATGGGAAATCATGCGTAGACCAAATAGCAACGCATTATAATCGGCGAACAGTCCTTAGAGTGGCAGTCGCCTCTAAAAATTCAATGCGGACTTCATAGAGTTCAGGAAGGCATTCGATATGGAAGACAGGACAAATATATGGAGAATCCTGTGGCATTATGGTATTTCATCGAAAGTTATTAGGGTGATCCGTTGTTTATATGTAGGCAAAACCTTCTGCGTCATTCACACCGTAGACCTGTCCCCACTCTTCACCGTTGACACTGGCGTCAGGCAAGGGTGCATCTTATCGCCAATGATATTTCTGTTAGCGATAGACTGGGTGACGAAGACAGCAATGCAGCAGCCACGAGATATCCAATGCAGGTCATTGATACAAAAGCTGGAGGACTTGGATTTTGCAGATGATGTAGGACTTCTGTATCACTCGTTCCAACATACACCAATTTCAATTAACGTTGTCGGATAGAAGCTAAAAGCCTACAACTAGACAAGACCGAATGGTAGTCTGGGTATTCATTAGAATCTGCATATCGGTGGAACATAAATCTTCAAGTTTTTATTTCGCACGTGATGTAGTTGGTTTGCCCCGAATTAGATAATTTGTTTTTCTATGTTTTTTTCACTAGCTATATATAGCTATTGTGTGATTCTTCTAAAATTTAGTTTGGCTAAAGGTGGCTTACTTCTACAGGTTTAAAACAACAAGGAAACGTTAAAAATAATGATGTCCAAAACGCAGTAATGATGTTCAAAACGATGAATAAGCTTTAGTTACCCCAGGGTACTTACAAGAGCTATTCACTTTCCGCTGCGCGGAATACAATTTGAGAAACCTGGATGGTAAAATCGCTTTTCCCAAGCCACAAACTAACTATTTAAAACGAAGCTTCAGTTATAGTGGGGCCCGCTTATGGAACGATCTGCCCCACGAAGCGAAATGTGCTGGCTCTCTTGGGTCATTTAAAACGAAATTGCTGAATATCTGCCATATCGGATTCCCACACGGCACACACTCGGTAAAACAGTATGTTAGCAATTTTTTTAACTTTTTTTTAGCTTTACTAACGATTTTGTATACCGTGTTATAAATAAATATTATATTCTATTCTATTCTACTTCTCATTTTTTTTTACTTTCACCCATGCTACCTTTCGGTCTTGTCTTGCGGTCTCATAAAAACAATTATATCCGACAACGTTAATTGAAATAGGTGTATGCAGTCAAAGATAGAAAGCCTTCACACCACTGCTAAATTCACTGGCCTGGAGATAAACATCGAGAAGATTGAGACCACGAGAGCCAATCTGAACCAGGAAGCGTTTATTCTCGTTAGCGGTCAAGCCCTTGAGGATGTAGCCACGTTTACCTACCTTGGGACAAGACAGACAGGAGAAGTAAAAAAATTCATTAGAAAACAAAGTTCAGACTGTTCGATACAAATGTCAAGTTAGTGTTGCTCTATGGAGCACATGCGTGGAGGCACACGAAGTTGCAAGTTTTCGTTAACAGTTGCCTGAGGCAGATTCTGCCAGGAACGTTGCCAGGAACGTTGGCGTAGGACGCAGCAGGCCCATGGGGGTGTATTAGCCCGCCTCGATACCTTAAGTTGGGCATGGACATTATACGTCCATTAGAACCATATCGAGTGTCAGACTTCTGAAATTTGCAAGAAAAACTAGGTTTTTCTATCATCTCAAATCTAAGAAATTATTTTATCACAGGTCATCATGAGGCCTCGCAATATAAAAGGTACCTTATTAATCTGAGTACACCCTTTTTATCAGTTACTACTCCTCATATGTCTTTACATGCATGAATTGAATTATGTGACTGGTCTGATACCGGCACAGTATCGACTTTGGTATCGCAGGCATTCCGGAGCCAACTAGGCTCGAGGTGTAAATTCCAGGCGTTCATTTATCATTCCTCCCTGTTTGTTCTCAAATATATACCGCGTTTATCACTTTGATGCGTACTCGCCCCTTGGACATGCAGTTCATTTCGAAATTTCAACCTACAGATAAATTAAAGGACAAAGAGCAGGTTCGAAAAATGGAACACGTCTCCTACGGCCTGTAGCAATATCAGCCAAATATCCCCCAAATTTAGCTATTCAGACCCATGCAGCTGTTTTTATCTTTTGCTACCGGGGAGGGATTAACCCCTCAAACACCCACACACCCAACCTTTATCGTATTCTTCTGTGATAGCTCGGTTTGTGAACTCCAGTTTACCAAAAGAAGCAAGGCGTCTTTTTTTTTTACATTTTTGCTGGATATCTTACTTTATTGAAATTAATTAAACCTTAACTCAACATCAATCACCCAGAACAAAAAGTAAACAAGCAATAAAACAAATTATGATTCAACGAGCATCACATATATTTTATTGACTTATAAGCTGAGTGGTTTTCGATATCGAAACACTGAGACAGTTCCACTCACATAAACATCATTTTACAGTTCCCATTGTGTTGTATTGCAGATATGTCCATGTTTCTTCCAGGATACGCCAAGGACAATGGTCACGCGAGAAAGCTAGGGTTCTCTTGTCAACGATTGTATAGCCAGAAGTATTAACATGTATTTTCACAGTCATCATCGGTCACGCACATACTGGTATATTTATTCCATTATATTGTAGTTGCTGATTTTCTCGTTTCTTTAAAGTTTCAAAAATATTTTGAGGATCTCCAGGTTGATCACAACGAAAAGTCCATCTCGAAACATCGACGTTCGCTAACATCTCTACATCCAGTACATCTCATTTTCACAAGCGCTTAAGTTTGGAAGCACCTTTAAAGGCAGCGACACCAGCAAAAAGCACCCCAGCACAACGATAACCAGACTGTACTCCAACAAGAGTTCCTGAACTGAGATTAGTCTCTGGAGTCTAGAATGGGATGAGGTAACGTCAACACGTTGTAGGTTCTCCATAGTTACAGTTGAGTGTGCTGATGAATACTCGTGGCATTGGATGTCGTGATTTCCTGTCGCTAAGTTCATGCTCGGCATTCATAAAGTGCTACAATACGACAAGCTGATGTAATGAATGACTTATCTTATTTTCTACCATTTATCCGTCGAGTGCAATCTGGTAAGCTCGTTATGGATTATTATCCTGGATGGGTGTGGAAGATAATTAAATGGCAATTAACAGTAAATGGAGCTCATAATAGGATATTTCCGATGCATAAAGACATTCCATGCTTGGTGCATGCAGAGTGTCCGCCACTGAGCACACGCGATGATTTTGTATTCATAATCTGCCAACACGTTAATGAATGTATATATTTCATGGATTTTTGAATGATGCTTTTTTTTAAATTAAGAATTACGTAACTTTTCCTTTCATTTCACATTTATTCATTAATATAATGGTTCATTCTAAAATCACAGCCCGCTCACTTTCACTTAGCAATATTATATGAGGCGCTCTGAAATCTTCTGAACAGATTAAGGCCTAAGGCCTGATCGACAACAAACTAGCATCCCGGTAATGTGCAGTGATATTTCATGATAATTATATAAAAATACAGGATTGGGGGGGGGGGGGGGGGGGGGGGGGTACTACGATATAAAGGTCATGAAATGAAATAAATTCGTGAATCTTAGTCATGATAACTGAGCGATGTTATAATCCCAAACATCGTTGCACGCGAAGACTGTGGGATCCACTTGTGATGGTTGGGAATAGGCAATGCTTGTATAATACCAAAAAAACCACCTCATATTCCCAAATGAGAACAATTTTATTGTTGGGAACTGACCAATATGGACCCACGGGGGTACTCCCGACAATTTAGGAACTCTGGCCCTATTTAAGGGCCGAACATCGAGAATTGATACCCTTTTTAAGGCCCGAAACCCATAACTCATAATTGTGTAACTGATAGGTCGTTTTATTTTTTTCCCGTTGTTTATAACGTGTATTCGGGCGTGTAGTACAGTTTTAACATACGGTACCATATATTTTTCGTTTTGCGCGTTGGGGTGTTTAGATACTGCAATTTAGGGAACCCTACCCAAGGATCACAATACCAACAGGATACACTATTTAAGGACTGAGCACCTCAAAAACCCTACCCTATCGGGCGGCACATACCTATATATAGTATATAAGGGAGTACCCCCCGGGTATGGACCCCGTGATATCGTGTTAAAACAATCCATATTCCACACGCATAAATACTCATAGTCTCTTGGAAATACTTATCGAGTTCCTCTGGTATGAAGGTTCATGGCTTCTGTGGTTGTAATATTTTGCGGTTTCTGTATTCAACGATCTTTGGATATTAAAGCAAGGAGGTTTTTAAAGATTTGAATAACCTTGGGAAAATTAAACCGCTTAACTGATTAATTGTTCAGACATCATGATTACTGACGCTATAAAGCTGAACAAAAATGTAAAAATATTCGTTCCAGAACAGGTATCTGAGGTAAATCACGATCAATCATGAGTTTGCAGCCATGTGGACGAAACTGCACAATCTGTTTATTAAAAAAGCCATATACCTCGAATTGTTACAGCTCAGATCACATTGCAAACATAATGTATTCAATGTGACAACTGTATACACTGAATGTGATCATCAGCTATACGTATGGACTTTCTGGTAATGTTATACTGCGTGTGTTTTGTTCCTTTTCTCCATTATTTGAGCTGTGCGCGAATTCCTCACGAATCGAATGGTAGGTACATGTACATACATGTCAGTGCTGTTTAGGGCATGGTTTTGGAACATTATGTTTTTTCCTACAATAGTCTAGATGCTCAGTTTCGGTCTGAAACAAGGTGTTGTTTAAGATATCGGCTCATATATCTAGGACGGGATATTAATCACATCTTGTAAACTTTTAATGTTTTTTTTAGTAGAAACAAGTAAGGTTAAATACCTGTACTTCCTGTTGTGCTTAGTGCTATTGTTTAGCTGGAAGCTCAGTCTCTGGAGTTTTGCTCCTTAATTAATCTAAGGAAAAAGCCACGATAGAGACTTTACCAGAGGAACAGGGAAGATGTTGAATTATATTAGTTTCTTTTTTTTTGTTATCAGCTCCATAGCGTCGTAACCATGAAATGTCTGGCGTTTCTTGCCAACTTAATTGGTTTAATTTTCCCAAGGTCATTAAATCGTAAACAAAAAATATTTGCCCTGATATCCAAGTATCGTTGAATGCCCAAAAAAAGGAAATATCTTACAACCACAGATACCTACTGAATGTACTTGCAGAATAATTTACCTGCCAGAGGAAACAATTTGTCAAAGTTATTTTTAGCTTTTATGTGTGTAATATGGAGTGTTTACATATCATGGGCTCCATATTGGTGTTTAATACCAACAAATGAAATTCCTCTCCTTTGGGTATAAGTTATGTTATTTTTATTATACAGCCATTGCCTTTTTTGCAACACCATGCAATATGGCCGCCGAACAACGCTCTATGAGATCAATCAACGGTCTGTTCAAAAGACTTGAGTAATCACCTAATCAATCTTTTATAGTGGAAGCGCGTGGACTTTGTATTTAGAATGAAACCAAAATAAAAATAAATAACAAAACGTGTTTATCTTTAGACTCGATAAACAACCGTCTGTTTACTTTGAAATTATAATATTTTTTGTTGCTTTCAAGGCTTTCTGTACACCAAAAAACCCACTAAATTAAAAATTGAAGGAAGATTAAAAGCTACTTTCAATTCTTAAAAGCTTCAGCCTTAAATCCATGTAATGCATACGTTTATTAACGTGTTGCTAAAAAAAACAATGGCAGATAATGTATAACAATTCATCGCGTGAGCCCAGTTGCCGGCCTCGCTCTCCCCTTGCACCTAGTACCTAGCGTTAAACTGATAAGGACCGATAAGGTATCTTATATTAAATTGATGACAATGCATTCATACTTCGGAAATATCCTGTTACGAGCACTCTTTACTGTTAATTGTCATGTTAATTATCTTTCCACACCCACCCAGGGTAATAATCCAAAATGAGATTACCGGATTACACTCTACGGATGAATGGGTAGAAAAGAAGATAATATCAGTAGTCATTCGGCATCTGCTGATCATGCTATTCTCGCGAGCATGAACTTGGCGACAGGAAATCACGACATTCAATGCCACGAGAGTTCATCAGCACACAGAGCTGGAACTATGGAGAACCTACCACGTGTCGACGTTAACTCATCCCTTTCTAGACTGCAGAGACTAATCTCAGTTCAAGAACTCTTGTTGGAGTACAGTTTGGTTATCGTTGTGCTGGGGTGTTTTTTGCTGGTGTCACTGCCTTTAAAGTTGCTTCCGAAGTTAAGCGCTTGTCACAATGAGATGTACTGAATTTAGAGATGTTAGCGAACATCGATGTTTCGAGATGGACTCATTACGGCGCCATTAAAAAAAACCCGGACATACCTCAGTGTGAACCCTTGAAGAAAGGCGGAAATCAGCAACTACAATATAACAGAAGAAATATATCGGTGTGTGCGTGACACTTGACTGTAAAAATACATATGGAGACTGCCTATATAATTACTGCCAAGATAATCCTAGCTTTCTCGCGTGGCAATTTTGCTCGACATCTACTCAAAAAGAAACATGGACTTATTGAGAGATCCAGCTCAACGGAAACTGTAAAATGTGTTACAGAAAAGACAATATGCGAGTGGGGGCCGTTCCCGGTCGTAAAAGACCAAAAATGCCAGATCTGAATAGGATTATTAACAATTCCAAGTGTAAGTTTTTTCGAAGCTGTTTTTTGTCGTTTGTCTGTTGGTTGAAATTTAGCAATGCTCTGACAAAGGGACGAGTGCGCGTCAACGTCATAAAGCCTGTATATACATGTATTTGACAACAAACTGGGATGGATGGTAAATGAACGCCTGCAATGAAACCCGGTTGTATCGTGTATCCCTCCGGAATACCTGCTCGGACTGGGATACTGGCCCAATGACCCCAAGAATATTATGAGAACATGCGCCGGAATCATAGATTAGTATGACGCTAGGTATTTACCGCCGGACTTTACCTGCGAGCTTGACTAGATTTCAGTTCTGAGTAATACATGTTTGTATTGTTCGCCAATAAATAAGTAACATTAACATAATTATTGCAGCCTGCGACGTGAAAGAGCTCATTCCTTCAGAGACTCAGCGAAATGAATCAGCCACAAGTAATCGGTTTTATTTCAGTGTCTTTGTTTTCTGTCGAGCAATTCCTATGGTTCCTATGATGTTTGTGGTTTATTGGTTAGATGGATATTGCAGCCTGCGACGTATCAGTAAAGGGCTCATTCCTTCAGAGATCAAAGAAGTGAACCAGCCATACCTAAGAAATCAGTTTTATTTCAGTGTTTTTTTTTTTTTGGTTATTTCGAGTAATTCCTTTGGTTCCTTGGATATTTATTTGTGGTTTCTTGGTTTAAGTGTTTCTTTTGTCTGGCTAAAGAGATGTTTCCAGGAGGTTAGTTTATTTCCCTTTTTTCCCTTTTAACTTTGAAATGGAAACTTAAAACTTGAATGAAACACAGGTTAGTCAAATATAAAATTCGTCGCGAAATAAATATGTAGGTGCAGATGTTGGAAGCCACGAATCACACGAAGACCAGATCACCAGAGCGTGTACATGTATTTTCTGTCTTATATATACCCTGACCTTGCCTTTGAATAAAACGCTTTTTGAAATACAACAGTATATTGTGTTCACCGAACTACGTGAAATTTCTCCAATAAAAAGTAGTATGGACAATTCGCTCTCCATCTTAGAGTGACCTACAATCCACAGCTATCAAATGCACTACGCGCGCGCAGTTCCCGCAAAAAACTGCCGCTTACCTGAATGTCTTAAATTTGCGAAGTCATCCACTTTAAAGCCAAAAGTAAAGACATGTCCACCAAGCTTATCAGCTCGTATTTTCGTTTACCACTGCATTTTTAGTAACGTTTCCTTACAAACTTTTCTTGCCCATTTACGCTTCAAACCAAGGAAGTGGCGTTGATTTTTTTTTGCCTTTCACCGCTGGAAGACCCATCGATCAGTTGTTATTCAGTCCAGCGAATCCTCGTGCGATACAGTTTTTTTTATTGCTGTGGTGATATTTCACTGCCTTTGTTATTGATAACTAGCTTCACACACTGGCTTTTTTTGTTATCGACAACTATTTATGATCGAAAGCTAAATAGTTGTCGACAACTATCTCTCTAGTCTGTGGAGGCCCCAACTAACTTAGGACCAAATGACCCTTTGGGCAATTCAGTAAACTTGAAAATGAAAGCAGATGTTCTGCAGCACATCAGCTTGATTCATAGTCCGCAGTACCTAACGAGACTGTTAGTTGATATAAATTGGACTTTGAACCAGAGGTTCTGAAGCAAAGCTTGGCCGATATTGTTGCTATTATATTAAACGGATCATTCACTCTGTATTTTACTGAGTGACTTGATTCAATATATTTCGATTTAAAAGACAATCGTGATATCCGGTTGATCCGTTAATGTTTGTTTTTCTAATTCCTGCTGAGTTTAAGACTGAATTATATTAAGTAAGATTTAATCGTAAGATTTCATTATAAAAGCGGTTATCTAGGCAACAGACCAATCAAGAGGGTGCAACCATGTGGACTATGTGCTTATAGAAAAAAATTACGATCAGGCCTAAACGAAGTTCTGCAACGAAACTATAATTATTATATGTTTATTTTTTAGGCATACACCTCGAATTATTACTGTTTAGTTCGCATTGCATTGTTTTACCTCAAAACGGAATGCATTCAATGCGACACTGAATGTGGACTGCATATGAAAACTGACATAATGTTATACTGTTATATATATGTCATGTGTATACTATTGTTTTTTTTTTTTCTTGTTTTTCGTAAGCTTTATATGTGAATTCCTCCCGAATAGTAGGTACATGTTCATATGTTGATGTCTAGGGCATGGTTTTGGAGCATTTTATATTGTTTTTCTGAAACAAGGTGGTTTTCGAGATATCGGCTCACACATCTAGGGTGAGGTACCAATCTGACTCTGGAGTGGAGAGTTTTGCGTGTCCAATAATAAGTCACAACCTGGAACGTTTCATGTTTTTTTTTTCAAATTAGAAAAAAATGTCAAGGTTAAATCCTTCATTAAGACGTTTGTATTTCCGATTGTGCTTCATACCTTAAGCAGCATGAATGTTATTGTTTAGTGGAAGCTCAGTTTCTTGATTTTTACTCCTTCTTTACTTTGAGTACAAAGCCATGATATAGATTTTGCCAAAGGAACATATAATATGTTTCCTTTTTCCTTTTTTATCAGCTCCATAGCGTCACTAACCATGAAATCTCTGGCATAACCTTAAATTAATTAATCAGTTAAGCGGTTTAACTGTTTTCCCAAGGACATTCAAATATTTAGAAACCTCATTGCTTTGATATCCAAGATTGTTGAATACAGAAACCGCAAAATATCACAACCACAGAAGCCATGGGTTCTCAACAATAAAATTCCTCGACTTTGGGTAACATGATTTGTTTTCATTACACAAGCATTGTCATGGATTTGGCCAATATGGTCGCCGTGAAAACGCTAAGAAAAAAACCCTTACTGTAACTCAAGCTCAGTCTTTGCGTGCCACCGGGTTTGTGATTTTAACATCGCTCAGGTAGGTAAGAATCACGAATGTCTTTCAGGCAATAGTTTTACCACAGTACCTTTGCCCTGCTTTATTTAATCTTGTCAAATGTAAATATCAGTGCACGGTAGCTTAGCGGTGCTAGTTTATTGTCGTCAGCTTCCCTTGATCACTACACTGAAATTAGATCAATCTGTTCACATGCCTTAAAATTAATCAACTTAATCTTGCTTAGTGAAAACGGGCGAACTTTGTATTTAGAGTGAACCAATTATGTTTCAAAAGCTTTTTTGTTGCGTTTACTTTCTGTACGAAAGGAAATAAATAATATAAAATTAAATTAAATTACAATTTACGTAATTCTTAGAAAAACATCAACTTGAAATCCTTGTAATGTAACCGCGTTGCTAAAATAAAACAATGACATATACATGTAGTGTATAATAAAAATCATCGCGTGAGCTTCACACTCTGAATGTATCTAGCGTGAAATTAACTGACAAATGATATTACCTTGACGACAATGGCTTCATGCATCGGACATATCTTATTATGAGCTCTCTTTTATGGTTACTGTTAATGTTCATGTTAATTATCTTTCCACACCCACCCAGGGTAATAATCCATAATGAGATCACCGTATTACACTCGACGGATGAATGGGTAGAAAAGAAGATAAAATAGTCATTCTGCATCTGCTTGTCATGATACCGTAGCACTTAATGGTTGTCGAGCATGAACTCGGCGACATGAAATCACGACTGTCAATGAACTATCGACATGAACTCATCCCATTCTAGATTCCATAGACTAATCTCAGTTCAGGAACTGATGTTGGAGTACAGTTTGGTTCTTGTTTTTTTTTTTTTTGGGGGGGGGGGGGAGGGGGGGGGGGGAGGGTAGAAACAAGAAGAAAAAAAAGAAAAGAGATACAGAGTGTTTACCATTTACATGGAAAAACCGGTTGGTTCACGGTTTGTGCAAATGGTAAGCAAAACTCCCGAATGGGAAATTCCGTTCGAGATTAGCGTGTACCATTTGCGCAATTCATTCCAATTGACAGAGAGAGAGTCTGGTAACTAGATTCAAGATGGTGGCAGAGGTAAATCTGCCAAATCACCACTCACCACCACTCACCACCACTCACCACCACTCACCACCACTCACCACCAGAGTTGGCAGCTTAAGGTGCAATTCCTACAGGAAATCGATTTGGGGGAAACCGATTCCACTACAGAAGCAGATTTTGGCTTTTCTTTGAAGTACATGTCGAACATGGAAGTACATATAATGCAGTATAAATGCAGCCACGCCAGAAGCCGTGTTGTTGACATTCAGAAACGCGAGCTGAGTGGCCACGCTTACGGATCAAAACTGGCGCAGGGCCTGGGACTGGTAGCTAAGAGCAAATGGTACACAAAGTTCCGTTCGGAAATTCTGGTTGGGAATTTTGGACTACCTCTGAAGACGTTCCGTTTATTTCGGAAATTTTCCGGTCGGGCAAACCAAAATAACCTTACAATTTACATTCCAACCGAAATTTCCGGATTTGTTTGGTAAATGGTAAACACTCACTGATTATTGTGGCAAAACTTGGGTGAAAGGGAAGACAGAGCCTGTATCCCTAGAGTAGCGGTGTATCTAGGAGAGATCCGCTAGAGTAGCGGTGTCTTTAGGGGGGGCCTATGTTAGAGTGTAACATAGGTCAGACCAGAAGAGGGGTGCCCTTCTGGGAGGACTTACTGTGGGGCCCTAGGGTACACTTCCCTGCTACCAAGGAACACGTCTACGTGCAAACCTAAAATACAAATGGAAAGTTGGGAGGATATATAAGTCTCTTTCATAGTGAGTCTTCTAATCTAAATGTAGCACTGGATATATTATTTATATGCACACTCTTCCCAGGCCGAACACCACCATCACCAAGCAGACGGCCTTGAGATGGAACCCACAGGGTACACGGAAGAGAGCACGGCCTAGAAACAGCTGGCGACGGACGATAGACGGTGAGATGAGAGAGGCGGGCTTCAAATGACATCGGCTGGAGTCAGGCGCAAGACAGATCATGATATAGAGGTGTCTTTAAAGACCTATGCCCCACACGGGGTGAAAGGGATCAAGGAAGGACTGCAGATTATTTCACGGCATTCGCATGAGAAATATCTGAAGGACTGAAATAAATTATCAAGTATAGGTGATTCCTAAGGGGATACAGTTTGTTACATTAAACGAATATTGCATTTTTATAGTTCGAGCTCAAAGTATTGAAATCTCAGATTTGTAGGAAGTCGTTGCGGAAAAGGGAAGACAGCCATGAGTCGAAAGCCAAATTTCCTGTAGAATCGAATAGCATTCTTTTGCGCACTGGTCGCAGTAACAACAATTATATCGTAACGTTGCTCTTTTGCGTAACCCAGAAGTCTCCCAAGTAGTTTTTTGCCAACGCCTTTTCCCCAAAAAGTAGGTAACACGTACGTTCGGTTTACTTCTGCGACCCTGGCTTGTGACTTTCATTATGAAGAAGTCCCACCATCCCCACAACTTTACCATTCCACTCAGCTACCCACATGTGACTGCCATCATTGGACATGTATGTCTTTTCAATGTCCTTTAAGTCTGTTTCCAAACTGGTGTTGGTGTACTTCCGTCCTTCGTTGTAAGCATTAGCATACAATACCACCATAGTAATGATACAAATACCAATATAAAGGCCAAAAATGCATGCGGACCATGTAAAATCCGCTGCGAACAAAGCAAATACACCCATGACTGCCATGTAGAAACAATATCTTGGGAAATCAACACGCACCGCAAGACTAATCCAGTGCGCCATTCCCCTTGTGAAGATTTCCCGGCAATCTTGCTGGTCAGAGTTCTGATATGAACGTATTTTAACCTCGTCCAATGGGATTGTGGCTGCCAAGGTGTGTTGGCTATTTCCAAACTGAATTCCCTTTCTAGATGCACTGGTTTTCTAAAAAGCAAATAAATCGCGGTGTTGTTCATTAGACTGAGTACAGAACAGACTAGTTATCCTAACTGGTATTACGTTGTACACTAGTGGTTAGTTATTAGCCTTACATTATCGGGGGGTTGGGGAGAGGAGACGGCTGACACATAATTCATCCCATATCTTAACATACCCGCGTAAGCCATATAGTTGCATTATTTTAATGAGAATGTATTTACTTTCGACATTGCGAATGTAAAATATCGATACCCAAGTACAAAAAAAGCCATATTATAGCGATGTTTCCAGTGACGTCGCGAGTACTGTAACGCGATATTCGTAGTTGGCAAAAAGCGAGGAAAACAAACCAACTGTATGGAATGCGAGTGTTCTTCAATCAGGGCCACCCAACGAGCAAGCTTAAGCAAAATACTTGGTTTACCGTTTTCCTGTTTTACCAGATCGTTTAGGGCCTTATAAGGGATATTTGTGTAAAATAATCCATTTTGTTCTGTTCGGATTCTTGAGCTGAGTAGTAAAGTGACCGAAATCTTTACGGAACGAAATCTCAATACACGAATTTATGAGCTGCTTCTGCCGTTCCGAAAATCCTGCTGTTTTTTTGTTGTTGTTGTTTGTTTTTTTGTACCCAAAACGAATTTGTTTACCTCTCCGAAAACAACAGGCATTATCATTCGATGCTTTTTTCTCCCCTTTCATTGGCCAAGAGCCCACCACGTGGTCTTCAAATAACTTCGAATAACTGTCTGCTCATGCGCAAAACGGACGGTGCACAGTTGACACAGCGGCAAAATGACTGCGCGTGCGCCAACCTGCTCACTCATTTCCATACAAACATAATGGCGGCAATTCAAAATTCCCGGAATTTGTTTTCATTTCGCGTGGATAAGGCCGTCACGGAACAGATGAGGTTTTTACCTTGAACACTATTCCGAGAGAGAGTCTTCTTTCACATATCTTTTTTAGCAAACTAATTATTTTTTCCACAATAGTGAATTTATCGCTCGAAGTCAAGCGATCGTGAACTCTTTGAGCTATGTTTTCGTGTTTCATTTACGATCGCTCGAAATTGGTTGAGAGCTGTGAACACGTCAATCAAATGTTAGTTGAACTCCCCCAAGTGAGATGGACCAATGTTATCACACATTTCCAAGCGAACGAAAATGGCGACGGTCGAAGAGAGTTTATCGAAAGCGTTAAATTTCCTGAATATTCAAAGGGAAAATCGAGAAATTGTTTTGAAGAAAGAGCAGGAGACGGCCGTGAAACAGTTGCTTTGTGGAAAGGACGTAATGGCAGTACTGCCTACGGGTTTTGGTAAAAGTTTGATTTACACGATTTTCGCATTGGCCAGGGAAGAAATGTTGTCAGCGAAGACTTGTGTTCTTGTTATTGCTCCATTGAAGAGTATAATTGAAGATCAGATAGCTGAGATGGCTTCACTGAACTATACGGGACTGGAACTGTCCAGTGAAGTAATGGATTCCGTCGTCGAGAACCTGCCGAATCGTCCACGTTCAAATTCAATGTATACAAAGGATTTTTGTCAACACTACAAACTTGAGGCGAGATCTTATTCGCGTTGGTTACTTGCTCCGAGTTCTTCTTACTGTCCGCAAAATTCAGCGATTTCTTTTCAGATATAGATTTCTTCTGGCCCTTTTTTGGACGAGGGCTCCTATCTGGTGAGGATATTGACGACGGGAGTAAGCGCTTAAATCTTTCGGAGGAATCCTCACTTGGCGATTTTTCTTGACAGTCGAGCGCCTCACCAGGCAAATCCTTTGCAAGCGTATTTAGGATATTGTTCCTTAGGCTAGATTCGATGAAGCTGTACAGCTCGAAAGCGTTTCGTATTTTTCTTCACAGGATTTACACACACGATCTGAAAGAGTGTTCGATTTCACAACATCAAGTCCAATGTGCGAGCACAGCTCCGCCAATGTTTGCTTTATACATCCTTCTTCGCACTTCGCGGAATTCTTGAACAAATTTTCTGTCGAAATATAGGAGGTTTTCTCGAAATCTCCGAATTTTAACTTTAACTTGCAACAGCACAATCTACAGAAATCATTGGCGGTTTCCTCTTTTTCTCGTCGTCCCCGTTTCACTACTGGCTTTTTCGGCGTACCTCCTCCACGCACGGGGTTCTCCATAAACGCGCCATCAATAACAAGTATATTTGTTTCTCGCGAACACCTTTCCTTCGCGCTCAAATAGATAATGGGAGGTTTCCCATTACAGCTTCACTCTGATTGGCCGTTTTTAATTGGATCAATAAAAGTGGGCGGTACTGGCTGCATTCAAAATACCTAGGTTTTGTTGCAGGCGGTCTTTCAAACCCCCCTGCCCCAGACCCTCGCGGCTCCGCCGCTATCGATTTTGCCTTCGCGCGCTAACAAGACCGCCGCTACGCAGGCTACGAACCAACCCCCAAGGCCTTCTCTCTTTTTTTCAAGATGGCGTCTGATGGAGAGAAGACCCTGGCAAGGTCAGAACTGAAGTAACATCTACCTACGGGAGGTATGACACCTCATGACGAATATACCACATAGTATATTTTAGCACGAATTAGCCTAAATTAGCACGAATTAGCTCAAATTAGCACAAATTAGCATAAATTAGCCCACATTAGCAAATTAGGGTGATTTCTACTTCGTGTATGAAAATATTAGAATTCTCGCCGAGAAAAACCTCCCGTAGGTAGATGGTACTTTGTCGCAACCCCCTGGCAAAGGCTGGGTCACGTGGTACCAATACTCCAAAATTATTGGAGTATTTTATCACGTGGCTTTGTTGTGGAGCTGAAACAAAATGGCGGCCAAGATTACGTGGACCGCGTTTTATGGCGTATCTTTGTAGATGAGGAAACAATACTTCATTTGGAAGACTGATTTATTGTTTGGAAGCTCTTCCGCCTCCTCGAAAGCATAACGCGTGGTCAAAGCATGAGATATAGGAGACGTGAGTTCTGACTAAATAAAATCAAATCACTCACAAAGAAGTAGTCGCCATCTCAGACTATACAATTGATTATTCGAGGCATGTAACCACAGCTTTTAGGACCTTTTATCCATCGGTCGTGTTTACTGTAAGTTACGATACTTTGGTGACCAAGCCTTTATTGAACTTGGAGGACAGGATGCTAAGCTAAATTTGACGTTAGTCAAAATGCAAATTAGACCCACAAATTCAAATTAGCATCCGGGCCTCCCACTTCGATAAAAGCTTGGAAACCCAGCTAGTGTTGTCAAACTCGTAAAACCGGGTCAGTATAAAATGCAGACTGCAGATTTAATACAGACTGGGTATAAAATGCAGA
Source organism: Desmophyllum pertusum (assembly GCA_029204205.1). Lineage (NCBI taxonomy): Eukaryota > Metazoa > Cnidaria > Anthozoa > Scleractinia > Caryophylliidae > Desmophyllum > Desmophyllum pertusum. Next base: position 209,778 of record MU826860.1, read on the forward strand.
CTGATACCAAAACTGTCAATTTGTGTTATTCGTGATTTATTTTCAATTTAACTTACCAGAGTCGTGCAATCGCCTTCTGAGTTGAAACATGTCACTTTGTTTTCAATGTTTAACTTGCACATTTTGTATTTTGTACGCGGCCTTCGAAATCAAAATTCACTTGGCAATAGACTTCCGTCAATCATGCGTACCTTATATCACAGGTAGCCCAAGCTCTATTAGTCTCCCGCGCAGCCGTTATTTGTCTCGTCACGCAACGCGCTCCTCAGGAGCGCGTTGCGTGACGAGACAAATAACGGCTGCGCGGGAGACTAAGGGCCCGGCCGCACTAGGCTGACAAAATTTGTTTGGCGCTACCAAAAATCCTGACAAATTTTGTCTCCGCCAAATTTTCATTTTGGTCAACGCGTACGCACTTGAAAACCAAAAATCATGACAAATTATTCGCGAACCACAACATATCAATCACGTAGAAACCGAAAACCTCTGTTGTTGCTGTGAAATTTTGCATTCAACTCCTCGACAATCTTTTAAAACCAGTACTTTCTAAAGTTTTTACTCTCCTGCCTTCGTGGTATGATACACAAACTGATTAACTAGATATTTCTTCTTCTCGGACTGAAATTTTAAACGACTTGCATGTTTCTTGCCGCTTTTCCCGACTGTCACTGTCACTTTTTAGCGCAATACTTGTACCCGATCGGACCGTGCACTGTTCACTGTTTATGAAGCAAATTGTGCTACTCAAACATCACTAGGTGCTGTTAGCAGGTAAAATTTGGGATCGGTACTAGTTGTACGGACCGAGGCAAGCGAATATAAATCATCGCTGTAACCTTGAGATTAATGTGTGTGAATTGACGAATCTGTCAGTTTTGACACTTGACAAAATTTTGTGCTGCTCTGGGGCAGGACGACGGCGCCTTTGAAGTTTGGTAAGGCTTGACAAAATCTTGGTAGGAAAAAAATCGCCGTTCGCACTTGTGAAACGGAACTGATGACAGATATTTTTGCAAAGCAAACAAAAATTCGCCTAGTGCGACCGGGTCCTAAAGTTCTATATAAGAGTGATACATTATAAATGACCTGACCTTTGTTTCAGCCGAGCGGTAATTTGAGCGTCACGTAACCATTGCGTAACAGCGAAATTATAAGGGTTTGCATAGGAGAAATCGTTTTCCTTTTGAATTTAAAAAATATGAACGATTTTTTAATAAAAATCACTCACCTGAACTCCTTTTCTTGTCTGTCTGTGTCCTGTTTGGTTTTTAGGTCCATTGGAAGTGATTTTAGTGTGTTTTTTTTTTTTCACTCTTTAGACACAGACAGACAAGCAAAGGAGTTCAGGTGAGTGATTTTTATTCAAAAATCGTTCATATTTTTTAAATTCAAAAGGAAAACGATTTCTACCATACAAACCCTTATAATTTCGCTGTTACGCAATGGTTACGTGACGCTCAAATTACTGCTCAGCTGAAACAAAGGTCAGGTCATTTATAATTTATCACTCATATATAGAGCTTGGGCTACATGTGCTTATATGGTTTTTCTCCTGCCGTGCGACAAAATCATGCACGCATGATTGTAATGCACTGAAAGGCCACTGCTTTCTACTTTTACACTTCGCTGCTGCCATTTGCAAAGGAAATAACTTTTCTGGATCCGTTGTCGTCGTCTACAAACACGATTGCGTTAAATTTGCATAATAACGTCTAGACATGTCTAGTCATATCGTTACGCATGATTGACGGAAGTGTATATTGCCAAGTTTGACTTCGAAGGTCGCGTCGGCGCCTTGAAAATAGGTCAAACCCGGGATCAAATAAACACACAAGCCAGTCCCCTCTATGGAAAACAGAGTGAAAGGAAAGGAAAATAAAGCAAACAAATCGCGCCAAAGAAAACGAATACTGCATAGCCTTTCAATGTCACCACTATGATTACACAACACCTGTATAGTACTAACCAGCCAGAGGTCTATTTCTGAATGTACCGGATTACATATTTCGCGACTGATATCAACTCTACACCGGGCATGGGCCAAGAGGGAAACTTTTTTTTTGTGGAAGTTCCAGTTCCCTCGCCCGCTCTTTCTCTTTTCCCCCAAAAACGCCAAGAGAGCTTGCTCGCAGGCTATCGCGGCTACAACGGTCTGAGAAAATAGAGAGGCTGTGAACAGTCTATTCTTTATACTCTGGTAAAGACAGCTTTTTCTGTGACAAACATACGCGCGATAATCTCAGCTATTTTATAATAAGTCTTACATACCTGTAAACCTTGATAGTAAATGTCCATATTCCTTCGCCCGTGTGTTGTCTATTTTCTTAGCTCCAATCGATGATTTCAGCGTGTTGGCCCGCCACTTGTACTTTGGTACCCTGGGTACCAGAGATTTATTTCTCCGTCGCGTCGAGATCGGAAGTCGACCGAAGGCCGACGACGCGCCGGCGAGCGGCGGAGCCGCGAGAAATAAACCTCTGGCACAGGGCGCATTGATTTACCGTTCCCGTTGAACTTTGATCATTTTTAACTTATTACATTTAAACCAATCACAGCGGAAGTGTCCTACTGTGATCACATGTAATGGCACGTGGAGATATGACAGCAGATAGTTTTACAAGGTGTCAAATGGCGGTATTCGTTGAACGAAACCAACTCGCTATCGTGCCGATCCCCTGATGTGAAGCTGGTGGTGGTTAATGGTGGATACGTTCGGAAAACGCCAGAAAACTAAACATTTCAGTAGAGTTTCAAAGCTTTTGGCGATCGACAATGATCTTTCAGTCGGCCCGCGAATTCTCTGCAAGAAGTGTTTTAATCGAACGATATGAGGCAACTCTCAAGGAGTTAACCTCCTTTAAGAGCGGTATCATGAAGATTTATCCCACTGGAAAGCAGACGAACAGCATGCGCGAACTAGGCGATGTTCAAGCTCTCCTGGTTTGGGCATCAAAAAGTCTCGCGGTGCAGCATGTGCAGATATCAACAAGCCTTCGGCCGCTGAAACGTCCTTGCGGCGCCGAATAAAATTAACAAGAATTTTCGAAGAAAATATAACCGGGCTTTTTTTATCAAGCAAGCAAGCCGTTTTACCTGCTTTCTTGCTTGAAATCTATCAGATTAGTCACGGCAGTCACGCTGAAGTCTGATGTTTGCGTATAGTGCCTACTGTCAATTTTCTTGCCTCTGAGCAGTCTTTGAAGATCATTCCTCAGTATAAAGCCAAAGTTGAATAAGAGGAAAAACACGACAACATAGGTACGAATCGGTGTTGAACCATCAATCGCAGACGTTCCGCGTTGCACCATCATCATTCGCAGCTATTCTAGTCACAGTTCGACAAATTGCGTGAGTCAAAATGTGATATTGTAACGTAATGGTTGTTATTTATAAATCTTCTGCATACAAGGAAGTGAATTGCTGCACCAACACGAAAAAGTAATGTATTTCACACTAAATAAACAGCAGAGTATTCATGTTCAAATCAAAAGTAATAGCTTGATATTAAATTTGACCTAACGGCGACCCTGGTTTATCACAGACGTTGCGAAATCTCTTCAAGTCACAGTTAGACGTGACTCATGTGACCCCATGACGTAATCGTCCTTATTTATAAATCTGCATTTCTCAGCAAGTTTCTGTTTTTCTCAGAAAATATACGGAAAATATATGTATTTCACACAAAATGACAATTATTTAACAGGACAATATTCATAAAATATCATTCAGGCAAAGGATGACCCTGGCGAAATCTAACGTAGCCTTGATAAAAACATAGGCACGCAATGCGTGCAAGAGCTATTTTTTGGCGTGGTAAAGAATGGTGTTATGGAGCATGAAAAGATTGGATTGGAAACTGTAGATCATGTTGGTTGTTTTGAGTTGGCAGATTGGCTTTAGTATAGTGTATTTTAAGTTATCAAAAATCAAGCGATGTGGCTTGTTTTCCTGGCAAACAGTTTTGTGCTGGTCAAGTTGATTATACTCAATGGACGATCGAATGTTTCCAGTCAGAGAATATTCAAACGTTTTTTATATTTTATTAATTTTACTTGGGTGGTTTAAGTTTTAAAATTGCGAATTGTAGTTAAAAAGGAAAATAACGTTTGGTGTCGTCGATTAGAAAATAATGCAATTCTTGGATGTTAAAAGCGTAACGTGAAAGAAATAAAAAAGAGATTGGACTGCATTGGTGTTTTGAGATAAAGAATATTTTCCAAACATTTTGAAAAGTTACATTTGTTACCGAGTGGTCAAACTCAAAGACTCGAAGGGTTGAATGTCAGAGCAGTCAGCTACGCATGCTCCCCCAGTCCGCGATCGAGGTGGAGAGGATCGCAGGCACACCGAAACACCCACAGCTGGAGACTGAGCCTACCCCACCCTGGGAGTGCAAATCCCCACCTCCAGTCCAATAGTTGACTACTATAAAATAAAAACGGTTCTGTGAGGGGCAGTTGTTTTTACATCTTCCTTTAACTACCAGGCAAAGAAACAGTTGGAAACGAATGCGTGACAATTGAACAAACCTGCGTTACACATGACAAGGGTCAACAAAAGTATTTTAGTTAGGTATTAAAACATAAACCATTTGTGTTGTGGTTCATCAAGAAATATTTGTGCCAGTACAGTGTGTTGTTTTAAATATTAAATTGTACTCCTTATCATCGTATAATTAAAAGCCTTAGTGAAGGTCTGCTTAAAACATTCATGTAAATTTGATTGATGACCTTTTGACCCTGACATGTTGTAATGCATTTATTAATCAAATACAAAATGCTAAAATTTAATGACAATTCACATAGCAGAACACCAAGAACTGCAAATCCTCACAGTACCTTGAAGGAAAACAATTTTTTGATTTCATTCCAAAGAAAAACATCACGTTTTTATTAAAATTTCGGCTCTTTTACATGTAATTAAATTAAATTTACATTTGAAAACAAGTGTATCAAATTATATTTTGTTTTCGATATCCATATTTCTACTGCAGCAAATTTGCACCAAACTGGAAATAAATGCCATATATTGAAAATCCTTGTGATAAAATTGAAGAGAAAAGATTTTATTTTATTCAACACGCAGATATTTATCCAACTGAGAAACAAGAACTAATTCAATTATCACAAGAGTTTGTACGAAAAACAAAAGTATCAGGTTACATCCTTTGCATGAAAAACAAAAGTATCAGGTTACACACGCCGGCATTACAACCAAAAGTATCACATTACATACGTTTCTGTTTTACCGAAATTAATATGGTAAACATTCGGATAAAACGTAACACGTTCTGTGAATAAAATCAACCCAAGAAGATTGACCGAAAGTCAACTATTAAAAAGACAAGAGAACTTGCGTAAGCATATTTCAACTTTTCTCTTCAAAATATCTGCTCACGAATTTACTACTTCCCGTGAAAATTTCTGCACTCAACAGCAAAACATCGAAATAGCGCGTGTTTAGCAAAAATCAAATTCTGTTTGGCATGATTCGTCACCGAATCCTCGAATATTCAAAGTAGTTACTTTAGCGCGGAATTCTCAACGTACCGGGGAAAATAAAAGAGACTTCTGGTAAAATCTCATGAATGAACATAACAGTAACAATACAAAGGATACTAGGTCTTAGCAGGTCGTAGTTTTCGTAACACCCCTATTTCTTCTTCTTTATGTTTGTTCCTTCGTGGTTGATCGAAGTTCTTACTGCATGCTGAATCGGCGCCATTCATACTTTCAGATGTCAAGTTCAGTATTGGTCTCATCAGGTTTTCCTTTTCTGGTGCTTATCACTAGCTTAGCTTAGGTTGCCTTCATCTTCTCGAAGGGATCGATGTCTTAGTTATATGCCGGCCTTTTACACACAAACAAAGATGGCAGTCCTAAAATCGCTCTTCTTCTCAGAACTATGCCGCTTTACAAACGGCAATTTCATTGGTTGTTGAACTTAGTGTTGTTGATGGTAGTCCGATTTTGATTGGTCGGACAAACATACATACCTACCTACCTCGCTACATCGTCCAATACGACAGCTAAGAAGCTATTTTTCTAAAAAAAAATAGCTCAAAAATTGATCTAATGGCGCTTCCAGTGTATGTGATGTACGTACGCACCTCACAGACAATCTCTTCAAGTCACGATTCGACGTGACCCTATGACGTAATCGTCCAAATATAAATCTGCACGTCTCAAGTGCTTTCTCCAAACAACATGCAACAACAACAACATGCAACAACAACAATCACTGTTCTATCGATCACTGTTCTATCTCTTCATCGCCTCGTCATTCACCGGCTGTTTTCCTCGCAGCGTACTATTCTTGTCAACCAATCACAGAGACTATTAGATTCAAAATACCTTTGGGAGTCGTTAGGAGCCAATCAGCAATCTAGTCCAAATTCTGGACTAAATCCATTTAAGCAGGCTTGCCATTGGCTCGGCGTTATCAAAGCAATAGCGCCCTGCTCCAGAGGCTTTTCGCGCGGGCCATAAGAGAGATTTGAAACCGGAAACCGCGCAAGAAAAGCCTCTGGCACCCAGGGTAGTACTTTGGCCTCCTGGGAGGGAAACTACATCCGGGCTCCCCAGATTCTGTTAGCTGTCATGTTGTTGTAGCCTGTACCACAGGGAGCCCAGATAAACCGTTTGACTGCGACACGGCTATTTTGCATTTTTATAGTGAATGTATGGGATTTACTGAATGGTTCGTAAAATTGCGAATATTCACGTAAACTATGAACAAATACATGCCGAATAAACGTAAATGTACCTTTCCTGTTGTGTACTGTCGTTTTTGTGGCTCAAAACGGCGAATTTAAGCGATTTGAATTATTTTGTTTTTGTTGTTTACTGTACATGCAGGTTTTTGTTCAAGGGCTAACTCTGGCCACAGGCAGCCCAAGCTCTGTATTGGATTACTGGTACCCTTGCTTATGAGGCGGTATTGTGTTACAAATATGCGATTTATAAGGGTTTCCCGGCGTAGTCAATCAATAAAAATCGATACCGGTAAAAATCGATAAAAACGAAGTGATTGTTATCGACTGGTAACGTAAATCCGGAGAAATCGATAAAACAATCCAGTGTGTCAAATCTATATTATCGATTTTGTATGATTTTATCGAGTTCTAACGGAAAACGTTCTTTGTTTGTTTTTGGTACAAAATAGCTGATATACAATGAACAAAATGCAGTACTTCTTCAATTAAACAAATTTACTTCACCATTTGTAACGTGAAAGATCGAGTTAATTTTCACGTGCACAAGAAGTACGAAACAAGGCAAATGCACTATTCATAGCTGAATTCTTCTTTACAACGTCAGCAACATAGAAATAACAAAACATCAACTACTATTATTCACAGGTAAATATGTTGGGAAATATTTTTCTAGGTTTACTGAAACTAATAAAAGGTATATATGAATATATAAATATAAAAATACTTGTACTTAGTGAAATTGTGGTACGATTCGGTCAGCTCCTTTTATTTTCCTTGGCCTTGCTAACATAGATGTTCCACCATGATGGTGCAATTTGGCACCGAATAGAATAACAAGAACAATGACGATAATAAAACTAACAATTCACTGTTTAGATTAGCTTTAGATGGATACGTGCTCAGCTCCAAGATCAGCTGAAGCAAAATTACGTCAGTGTATTTTTCGAGAAGAACACAGGCAGGTTGGAAACAAATAGTTGAAAACAGTTCTAGTAGTGCTCGGTAAATCAACAGAAAAGCAACAATGAGAAGTTCAGAAAATGTACAATACAGTCCAAGTACAGGGACCGGTGCAGGGACATCAACTTCAACCGGCGTATAGAAAGCCAGTTAAAGTGAACCTGGGCAGCATACGTTTGTTGTGTTGAATAAAACAAAATTATATTCACTCGTTGTCTCTTCATTTTAATTAATAAGACGATTACAATAAATTTGAAAGGCCAAAAATCCCCTCGTTAAAAATCGACAACAATCAATACAAATCAAGTAAAATCGATAAAACAAATGAGTGTGTCATCGATTTCTACCGATTGATCGATACAATCGATATCAATCAAGGGTAGAAAGCCGGTCCTTTTCTTTGGGGACATAGCGGTGCCGGGCAACAGACCAACAGTGCGAATCGTGTGTCAATCAAGCCGTTGCTAAGAATGACGTCAACCATAACTTCATTATTTTCTAACCCGGGAAACTTTTCAAGCTCCCAGCGTAGAGCTGTACGCGTGTATCCTGCAAACACAGCGCTGGCGGATTTTTGACCTGATCTTTTACGCCGCCGAGAAAATATCTCGGCAGCAGCGTGAAGCAACAAGCGAAAAATTCGTCTGAGCTGCACTTACATACTACAGCGCGGGTCTTTCAGACACGGTCAGTAGTGCTACTGCTGGAACGGAAGCGAAGTCGGATTAAAATGTTTATCGTAATACACGAGACGAAGCGAAATCAGACAACAACGAAAAAACACGGCTTCCTTTTCGAGCGAAAACAACCAAGGAAAAACACATTTTTGATATCATGCATACTAATTTTAGGCGTGAATCTCTTGCCCGATCGACAAGCTTTTTTATTGTTAATAAGTTCCCGTGAGACAATTCTCTTAGCAACTAGTTGAGTGCTATTGCGCACACTCGGTTGCCCGGCACCGCTATGTCCGTAATTATGCAAACCATTTTATAAGGAGTTTATATCCCCCCCGTGGCGTAAATCAACAAACAGATACTAAATTTTAATTGATTCTAAAACGATCGATAAATCCGATAAAATCGATAAAATCGATAACGTTGAAACTTCACCAGCGTGTGAGTATCGATTGTTATCGATTGATCGATAAAATCGATAACGTTTAATTTCAAATTATCGATTGATATCGATTTATTAAACGGTTTTCCGATATCGATTTTTATCGATTGGCCACCCCGGGGAATTTTATACCCAGTCTGCAATCTGCAGTCTGCATTTTATACCCAGTCTGCAGTCTGCAATCTGCAGTCTGCATTCTTCATTTTATACTGACCGGAAGGAAAATGGAAAATTACTATCATCGTTTACGGGTGTATGTAAAACCCGGAACACACCCGGAACACCCCGGAACACCCCGGAACACCCCGGAACACCCCGGAACACTCCCGGAACACCCCGGAACACCCCCGGAACACCCTCCGGAACACCCGGAACAACCCCCGGAACACCAACAGAATTCCCCAGGAACACAAAAAAATATAATAATAATAATAAAATAATAATAAATAAATAAAATAAAGACAAATATATTTATATAGTGGCTGAAGTAGTGAAATCGAACATGGTCAGCGGTCAAGAGCCGTTAACGAATCGACTGATACCGAACACTTCCGAAGATGTCCCGAATATTTCCGAAGACTTACGAAGATGTCCCGAACACTTCCGAATATTTCCGAATATTTCCGAAGATGCCCCGAAGATTTCCGAAGATGTCCCGAACACTTCCGAAGATGTCCCGAAGATTTCCGAAGATGTCTCGAAGACTTCCAAAGATGTTCCGAAGATTTCCGCACGTTTTCAGAAGACCCGAATTTTTCTCTGGTCCCGAGGGTGTCCGCTTACGTAAAGACGAAGAGTAAAAGAGAGCGCAGAAAAATTCGCCTGATACTCAGGTTAGGGAGGTTCGACTGAACAAACAACGACATGATTCAGCCTCCTCCTCAGGCACTTCGCATTTGTTTTTTGCGATTGGACGAGCGACTGGGCACGAGCCCGAAGCGCGAGGGACCATGGGAAGGGGAAAGACGAGGCGCGAAGCGCCTGCGAGAAAACGTGTCGATTTCTTGGCAATTTTGTCGTTTTCTTGGCAATCCTCATTTTTTCGAGTTTTTAAGCTTTGCAAGTGCTCGATTTCACTAGTATTTTGTTGTAGACAATGTAGATGCTAAAACCATACGCGTAGGGTTCGAAATTCGCAATACTTTGCTACTTATGGCTGCCAAGGACGTCGAGGATCAGTGCGAGGATTCATTCGAACTTTGTAGCAGAAAATCGACCTTGAAGAATTATTTGATGACTTGACTATATCGGGTAAGGCTATCGTCAATTGCTGTTTATTTTAGAACCTGGTTTAACGTACTGCAACTTTTAGGAATGTAATGTACGTATAATGAGATTATTTTTTATTATTATTAATTAAGCTTATAGGTAAGCTTAAATCTAAGCTTATACCGAACAGTTGACAACCACTCCTGTAAGAGAAAGGAGGCCCTCTTGCTCACGAAATTTGTTTATGTCTAGTTGGTTGTCCTCGTAAAGGCTAAGCCTTTAAACCTGTAATTTATAGCATGCAGCTTGCTTAGATCCATTATAATTTGTGGGAAATCTATTGTTATTAAACATCCGAGGTTTCATTCGCTAATTTGTACAGAATTTTGTTGGGTGGCTTTGGTTGGAGTACTGTAATATATATGCAGGCCCGTAGGGAGGGGGTGCGATGGGTGCGTCCGCACCCCCCCCCCCCCCCCCCCCATGGGCAGTGGAGGTCCACCTGTAGTGGACCGACGGTTCAAAAGAAAGTGAAATAGTAGTGAAATAGTAGTGCTCGTGCTCTAATTCGATAACTGGTGTAGTTTGAAAATGCATTAAGTCTGAATCATTAACTGGTTCCAATAAACCAAAACAATCGCAGCTTTGAACGTGGTTACATATCGTCTTCATCGACAAAGACAACATCAAGCGAGTCATTTTCTTCATCCAAATATTCACTCCTTCGAAGGTCCAATCGAAGGTCCGCAAATATGTATTGTTAGTATTTTTTCATCGGTATTTTCTCTAACCGAACAGTTCCAGAAATATTCATGATTTTACGTTCGCTTTTGGCTGCCTGGTATCATATCATACTGCCTTCAAAATGCACAAAATGCAGTCTCAGACAAACAAAATCTTTCAAAATTTCCCGGGGGGGGGGAGGGGCATGCCCCCGACCCCCTTAGTAGCTTGCGCCTTCGCCACTCCAACGTACCCCCCCATTAAAAATCCTGTCTACGGGCCTGTATAAGTCCGGCTATTTGAAAATTAATATCCTGTCTGATAATTAAAACCAAGACTTCATTTTCCCAAAATCCAATTCATCCAACAACTAGAACTGTGACTTCAGTGTCTACATGTATTTGAATGAAATGAAAGCACAGGTCTGGGGGTTAGATAGGTGGAGGGGGTGAGTTTTTACAGGGGGTTGTTGTGTGTGTTACCGAAGGGAAATTGTTAGTTTTTGGAGGTGTTTGGTTTGTATAACTCTTTATTAATTAATATAAACTGTGTTGTCATGCCAATATTATTACAGGGTTTAAAGGGGAACAAGAACTCAGTTGACTGATGAGAGGTCTAACCATAGAGGATGAAACCAATTGGGGTCTAGAAGAAGTAGAAGCATGACAGACACAAGAGCTTATGATCTATAGTAAACACAAATTTTCTTGTATGAAATTTTTACTTATTCAATATTATCAAAACAACACTGTTAGTGTAATTAAAAATTAAAATAAAGTGGTTTTAATTAGATTAATGACTCATTGATTTTTTTTTTCTCTTTTTCCTACCCAATAATATACAAAGACAACATAATACATCTCAAATCACAAAGGAAAGGGGTGGCAGGGTTATTTGAGTTTAAATAAAGTTTATGTATGTAACAGTATGCATTTATGTATGTTGGGGCATCTACAATGTTGGCATTACCAAACTGCCCACAAAACAGTCATAAACACAAATGTCACCCCACTGGTCGGTTAATCTATAAAGAACCGACAAAACCAGGATCGTCATTCACATCATCTGTCAGTTATCTCAAATGTGGCTCAATTCAATTGACAGTTTTGTTAATAATTTGAGCACGTTTTCTTTGTTTTTATCGGAAACTTTAGGGACTTTGATCTTCATACTATTTATTTCTCCTGTTTCTCTTCTCTTGCAAAAGTTGGAGAGCTGATTTGAGATTTTCCACATGTTCAGGTGTAAACTAGGCAATACAAGCATATAAACAAGAGTCTAATTTTCTCTATAAATGTCCTCTTTAATATTCTGGAAAATCTTAGTGAGCTCACCAAAATCAAAGAGCTAAAAACATACAATTTCTGATAAAAATAATTGTACACCCTGTCTCAGTCAGGGATTCAGAAGGTGTACAAGGCTAAAAGGACTTACGGGGAGGGATATTATATATTTTTTTTTAAGTTTGGTAGTACATGGCTAGAGCATTAATATACCATTTTACAGTTCTGTGAAAAATGTAACCAAGCCTCTGTATGAAAGCGAGGTTAAGGGTGACCATGATATGATAGAGATCAGAAACTAGTTTACATAATAACAATAATTTACATTTGAAAAGAAGCCTCACTTCTGTTCAAAGGCCTGGATTCTAAGCACACAACTGTAAAATGGACTATTGGTCTATTGTAATTATTGCAATACAATCATTGCAACTGAAGATTGGATTGTGAATAATGTATGTACTTCATTATTAGCATAAATGGAAACCTTATTTTTTAAGGATTTGCCAAAAGAAGCCATTATGTTTTCTTTTTTAATCACATATCCATTTCCTACACAATTGCAATATTTTTTATAGCTGAACATTATTCAAAGCTTTTCACTATGCTCTAAATAACTGGGTACATTCCACACTTGGCTGCCCAATAGCACTAGGACAATGAAGCTTTTTTTAAGTGCTGAGTAGCAGTAGGAAGCAAATATGCTAAACTGAATTACCCACCTTGCCATAGTGCCAGGGCACCAATAGCACTAGGACAATGAAGCTTTTTTCAAGTGCCGAGTAGTAGTAGGAAGCAAATATGCTAAACTGAATTACCCACCTTGCCATAGTGCCAGGGCACCAATGCGATGACAAACTAGCCTGCCAGAGAGCTTGCTCGCAGGCTATGACAAACAACTTTTTATTGATGTGCAATATTACTGTATATAATGAAAATTTATATTAGGGGTACATTATTTTAAACATTCCTGAGATAAATTATGCTATTGAAACTGAAAATCTGTCAACAAAAATTTGCACTGCAGAAATAAAATGGAAACGGTTAAATATAATATTACCTCCTTTAATATATAACAAAACATGGCTCCAGTATAACCCTGAGTATAATAACAGTGCCATTCGAATTTGAACTTCACCAACAGGCTGGAGGTTGAAACCGCTATTACAACCGTTTGTTGCCTTTTGAGTAATAACACAGAACACCAGCGTGCAATATAAGTACATTGCAAACATCTTGGCAGCTGCATTTGGTCTTTTCGCAACAAATTAGTAGCTTGTCGCTTGCCATATTTCCAACTGAATTAATACAAAAATCAAAGACCGAAACGAACGTTCACATAAATATGCAAATATTACCTATCACGATCGGGTCTCGAACAGCTTCTCCAAGAGATTTCTTGTTTTCTTGATCGTGCAACTTTTTCATAATTCTAGCACAGGCTGCTTCTTCGATTTGTGGCAGGAAACTTCAGAATGACGAAGCCAATAGTGATGTTGTAGTCCGTTTTTAACGAGTGAATGCTTTGCATGAACGAAGTTATAGCGTATAGCGGACAAATTTCACTCGCTCCCTCGATCACTCGATCCCTCGGTCGATGGCCACTAGGTTGTAAACTTTAATGTATGCGTAGTACGGTAATTTATGCATTATCAGTAAACAAAATGGCGTCTGGCGCGGATCTCTTCTATTTTTCATACGGTATTTTCACTCCTACATTACAATTAGACACCTTTTTGGAGTTCGAAATTGAAAGAAATAACCCTAAATAATACTCGACCGCCCAAAGAGTGAGACATTTAGAATATTAAAAGTGAGTCACGTTTGAAGTTCTTCGATCGATTCAAGGCTGCAAGGCTGATCAAGGCTCAAGCTGTCGAAACTTAAACCAAGCTACGGACTTCAAGACTTAGGAAAACACTAAGTATGTTAAATGTTGTATCTTCTTTATACCAAGTGTATGAATAAAATCTAATATATCTGAATCATTCTATATTTTCTTTTGTACCACTATGGTATGGAATTCTATGATATTTTATTTTGTTTGCGTCTGAACTATAAAAACCCTTCAATGCTTTTTTTTCCAGCGTATATATTTAAAGCGAACTGATATTAGTACCTGTGTTTCTCATACTTGCGGGGGGGGGGGAAAAAAAAAAAAAAAAAACCTGCCTCCACTGGGATTCGATCTCGCGACCTTCGATACCTGAAAGATGATGCAAGATTCCTTTTTTGACTCACGGGGGACACACACGGGAGCGACGGGAGCGACAAGAGCCCTGGGTAAGTACTTTAAGTGGACACTTTAATAACCCTACTTAAAGTATCTACCAAGGACACCGAGTTGCTGTTGTCTTGAGCTGGAAGTGGCTTGATTTACTCACCAAATGACTGGTTTCAGTGGCTATGTTCATCTTTTCTATTCATGGATCTATTTAGACGCTCGACAGTGTTTTTTGCTCAATCTCCATATTTCCTTGGCCTCCGCGAATGGACTCGAATGGACTCTTTTAGTCAGCGCGATGGACGATGTTTATATCATACGCATGTAAGCTTATGTTATTTTAGTTGCATGAATGGTTGAAATAATTTTAAAATATTATTATCGGAACGAGGAAGCGTTGCGTGACGGAGGACAAAAACATAAGATTTACCTTTTATTTTCATAGTATCTCAATATGTTTTTTTTAATCGGAGAGCAAACCCATTTTTGATAATTTAACTGTAGCTAATTTTAGTCCAAGAATTGCAACTTCATAGATAACTGTAGTATTTTTTCTGTCCAAGAGTTTCGTGTATGACAGAACTGAAGACGAATGAATGTTTACATATAAAATTAATTTTATATTGTGCGTGCGAAGCACAGACTACACAAACAAGATCAGAATGTTTTGAAATGATTGAAATATTTTATTTCACGAACAGCAACTTGCTTTCAAATAAAACTCAAACCAGTTCGAACATATTGGCCGAATATTTAAACGACGTCTAAAAAGTTAGTCAATGAGGTCTAAATAAACTTATATGCAGGTCAGTCTATTAAAGTCGCTAAATGTTTTTTTAGTCTGTGCAGAGGTCTATAACTAGTTATAGACCTCTGGTCTGTGTTTATATACACCTTCTAATTATAAACGGGGTTTACTGTACGGTTAATAGGCTTAATATAGTTAAGTTGGCCAGTCAGTTTGAAATCGTATTAGGCCATGGTTTTGTTAAACCCTGTGTAAAACCTTGTTTTTAAAAATATTCGGCCCATAAAGTTGGCGATTATCGAATATCAGTGATTAAAGACTTTTCGTTTGAGTTTCCCTCCCGACCAACACTGATTTGGACGTGAATACGAAATACACCGGCTTGCGTGAATGCCGCGCGGAATCTATTGTTCTGTTTCGAGAAATAAATCGTTTCCTCGAAATACCTATTCGAGTCAGACTCAAAACTCGAAACTCGATTCTCAAAAGCATCGAGGACGAGACTGTCAACTTACATTTACCCGGTACTACTGCATATTTCTATGTTAATTAATTTATTTACTTTTCCATTCACGAGTTGGCACATAGTGCCTTTGATTTAGAAAGAAAACTGCATTTTCATTACATAATGGATGTAGACTTCCGAAATGTGCAAAATTAACCTGCTACACTCATTTTTAAAAATTACGGAATCATCCGCCATTAAACATTCCGCCATCTTGAAAACAAAATCTGCCAGATGTCTCGCGACCTTTCGCCTTCCCTCCTTCCTTTGCGCGCCCCGTCCATTTTCTTGGAAATAAGAGAGACGTCTGGGTACGAGGCTGGACATGATGGATCAATGACCAATTGTCTACGAAATACACCGATTCAGGCTATTACCGGAAGTTGCATGAAAGCGAGGCCTAAGGGCTATTAAAAACAAACATGGCGGAGTCAAAATACACGAGTCACAAGTGTTGCGCTGCAGCACTATGTAACAATCGTTCTGACAATCGGAAATATCTTATTTTTCACGCTTTTTCCGCTAGACCAAAGTCAGAGGAAAATATGGGAGCTAAGGATGAAACGTGGCGACGGAAAATTCACTTCTAACACATCACTCTTCTGCTGTTCGGAACATTTTACTGCGAAAGATTATGAAACATCTTTAACTGGCAGAAGGCATGATCTTGTAAAGAAACGCAGTTCCTTCTGTTTTTGCATGGTCAGTGGATCACGATAAAGAGAGTGGGAGGTCCGAAAGAGCTAAAGTACGTGAAGACAATAAGCTTGGAATAATATTATCAGTTGCGGGCCCATCGGGAGGAAGTAACATATGAGGAGACAGTTTACCGTTCATGCGAATCACTTAACACTGCAGACAACCACCCAGAGAAAGAATCAGAAGACAAACCACAAGAGAAAGACTTAGTTGCCGAGATTTGTGATCTCAGACAAAAGGTCTTCCTTTCAAAATTTTGCCTGGAACGGTTTAGATCCAATGATGACGACATATTCTTTTACACAGGATTTCCGAATTACCAAGCTTTGATAGCATTTTGGAACTTTGTCAAACCGTGTTCTGAGTCGCTTCTCAGTTGGAACCAGGCGCGTTCCAAAGTGAATGGAGACCTCGCAGACACTGCTTTTCCTTATTTACAAGGCCAGAAGAAAGAAAAACAACGAAAGCGAGAAATAGAGCCAATTGATCAGTTGTGGATGTTTCTGACAAGGGTGCGACTTGGATTATTCGAGCGTGACTTGGCGCATAGATTTAATGTATCTGTAAGTACTGTCTCTGATGTTGTTGTCACTTGGGCAAACTACCTTTACATCTTGTTAGGTAGTTTGCCTGTGTGGCCTTCAAAAGAGAAGATAAAGCAGCACTTGCCAGAATCATTTAAGGGAAGATATGAAAATGTACGAGGAATTTTAGATTGTACCGAGCTGAAATGTGAACTGCCCAAAGATTATCAGAAGCATTCAGAAATGTACTCAGATTATAAATCTCATGATACATTTAAGGGGTTGGTCTGCATTTCACCTAGTGGCTGGATTACCTTTGTTAGTCACCTATATCCTGGAAGAATCAGTGACAAAGAAACCGTTGAAAAGAGTAATTTTTGTCAGCTAATTGAAACAGGGGATCAATACCTTGCAGACAAAGGCTTTGAAATCCATGACCTGATTGCCCTCAGAGGAGGGAGCTTATATATTCCTCCAAAGAGATTTTCTGCATCTGACCAGTTTACAGAAAGCCAATGTTTTGAGACCATGAGTATAGCTAATGTGCGAATTCATATCGAAAGAGCAATAAAGCGGATAAAGGCTTGGCATATATTTAATCAAGTTCTGCCTCTTTCTAGCTATGGATCTATAAATCCGATCTGGACTGTGTGCGCATTGTTAGTCAACTTTCAAAATCCAATCATTTCTGTCTAGAGAAACTCACTTTTTAGTTTGTATAGATATTTACATTCAAAGAACACTGGAACAATTTCAAACTGAAAGCACCTTTCTTCTCAGACAAGGTGCAATACTAAAATCTTATCTTTAGACAGCAGAATACTACAAGTGTCTGAAGAGCCCCTTTTTGGGCCTGTTAGTTTAGGATACCCCTTCAAGTGAATTTTAAAAATAATGTTCTGTTCTAGAGTCATTGAGTGTTCTTGCTTTTGATATATTTCTCATGAAAAGCAAGTAAACTTGGTTTAATTTCATATTGCCATCTTGATGATGCTGTGACCTTCAGAACCAAAATGGGGTATCTGAAGTTGGTAAAAATGACAAAGTCAGTCAATGGAAGTGTAGTGATTCCCATCTGCATTTGGCACTGAAACCAGTATTGATGTTTTTCTTTCACTTCATAGAAAGAGTTTGTTTCCATAAATGCAAAAACTTGTTTCCTTTTGATGATCTTTGATGGCAACCGTAGGTGAGACATCCTGCTTTGACTCAAGACATTTTATTTCTACATTTCTATGCTCAATGTCACCATTTTGATATTCAATGGTTGCAATTCTATCAGGACTTGCTGCAAGAACTGTATTATCTTTGTCTACAATTAGGCCAACCTCTTGAAGTATGACTTCCTTCACATCTGGTAATGATAAAAGGTATTCTTTGTACAAATTGGCTGCAACTGGCTCATTTTCAATGCCATAAATCATACTCTTACTTTTATAATTAAGTTGTTTAGCTTGTAAATAGCTCACTTGCTTGTAAGGTCTCCCTTTTGTTGTAATTCTTTTAATTAGATTTTCTGGTGTCTTTGACCTTTGGTTATGAATATGGGAAAATACACCTTTACAGATACTGGCAGTTATCCTGTTCTGCTTTTGTTCAAACCAAACAGGGTTGACTGATTGCCCTCTTGTTGCCATTTCAATGTGCTTTTGCTCATCTGTAAGTGTTTCAATAAATGTTTTTGATTGTATTGGTGGTTGTTGTTCTTGAGGAAGGGGGGGATCAGCTGTTCTATAAGAAGAAGTTGACTGTAATCCTTCTTGCACTTGGGTGTTGTCCAGGGGAATTGATATTCTCTGCACATGTGCCTCACCAATACACTGAGCATTAAGGGATACTTGTAGATCAGGAATATCTGGCACATCAGATTCCCTTTGCACAAGAGAGGAGGGATCAGGTGTTCCATCATTTAAATTTGACTGTGGCTGTTCTTGCCCTTGGGTATTTGGTGTGGGGTGGGTACTACCACAGACAGGGCTCCAATCTACGTTAACAGCAAAAGGGTTGCTATTCAGAGTACAAGATGCTACTAAGTTAGGAGTAGTAAATTCTTGGAGTTGCTTGTGAATTATTGAACCTTTAGCAACTGTTCCAACTATAGTCATTACTGTTGGGATCGACTTTTCGTCTGGTAGCATTGCTGCAAAGGGTATGGTGGGATTTATGCTCTGAAGATCATGCTTCAGCTTTATCATACTATCAACATCAAGCTTCTGACATTTCGGTGGTCTAGGATCATAAAATTGGGATTGTATGCCTCTTCTCTTCCTGCCAGGAAGGTCAGAGGCATGTCTTGGCTTAACCACATTTGTTGCCATCACCGGATGGAACTGCACTTCTCGTCTATGCCCTTTTCCCCATTGCCTTGGCTTCGACGTGCATGATAGGCTGTTAGGCGTGGAATTTGTTAGCTCAGACTTTCTTGTCATGTCCTCAAGTTTCCAAATTACAGCCATTACATGGCAGCAACATCCACTATTGGAGGCTGGACACTCCCTATCACACTTTGCTGCCACAATCTTAGGGGTTCCCTTTTGGTTAAGAACCAATTTTACCTTGTACTTAACGTTCCTTTTGTAGGAAGCCCAACAACAAGCGCGCAAATATATCAGACTTTTCTCTGCGCTGTTATATACTTGTAAATCGTGCACAAAGCTCATCATGCGAAGGCCTTTGTCATTCGAGTTTATTACAACGTCTGCATTGACAAACTTCTTAACTGATTTCCCAGAATTTTTAACTTGTTCAAAGGCGTCCATGGGTACAAATGAAGGTAAAATAGAAAAGTCTTCCGAAAATAACGTGGACTCGTCCGGCGGGAAGCTATCGAAAGGCGAATTACTGGAGCTTGTTTGTTCGAGCGTGCTCTCTACTGTATCATTTGACCGCTTGAGCTTGTCAAGCTTTGCCTTCGTGTAGCTTCTATCAGGATCAGGGTCATAAACCTTGTCCCTGTAGTAAGGGATCGAGTTGAATGCTTTCACCCTGCGGAAAAAGAAGTATAAAAGCCGGCTTTAGAGGTTTTATATGGAACGAAACTCGCAACAAAAACCTTCCACACGACAAATGTTACGAAACTTACTTTTCGACGAGATCTTTCTTTAATCCTTGTTGGTTTAGTCTTCTACACTTAAGCCAGAATTTTAACTGTGGTATTGTCCATTTGCTTATATCCTCTACATTTTCAACGGATGAACACGGGATATCGTTTGGTGTAAGCTTTATCTCTCGTAATGCTCTTTCGTCCATGTTTTGCTACTGCAAGTTTTGAGATTCGCGCCATTCTTGGCCCTTAGGCCTCGCTTTCATGCAACTTCCGGTAATAGCCTGAATCGGTGTATTGCACATGGCAATGACCTCCGATTACCTCAAATTCAATGTCACGCTCTGTGGCGTTGGCCAATTGGCAAACATTTGAATTTTGAGCGGTCCTTTGCCACTTATTCACTCTTAGATAAGAAGCTTCGGAAAAATTCGGTCTTCTGAAAACGTGCGGAAATCTTCGGAACATCTTCAGAAGTCTTCGATATACCTTCGTAAATCTTCGGGACATCTTCGGAAGTGTTCGGAAATCTTCGGAAATCTTCGGAAGTGTTCGGGACATCTTCGGTACATCTTCGGAAATCTTCGGGGCATCTTCGGAAGTGTTCGGTATCAGTCGATTCGTTAACGGCTCTTGACCGCTTACCGTGTTCGATTTCACTACTTCAACCACTATATAAATATATTTGTTTTTATTTATTTATTTATTATTATTTTATTATTATTATTATATTTTTTGTGTTCCTGGGGAATTCTGTTGGTGTTCCGGGGGTGTTCCGGGGTGTTCCGGGGGTGTTCCGGGGTGTTCCGGGAGTGTTCCGGGGTGTTCCGGGGTGTTCCGGGGTGTTCCGGGTGTGTTCCGGGTTTTACATACACCCATCGTTTACAGGTATTGGCATTTTTTCATATTCAAACACGTAATATAATGGCTTTCTTTGGACTTCGGCATCGACATTCAAAATGTCGAAAGTGTGGCATATTCTAGCGAATCTATGATGTATTTCAGAGAGGTTTATTCTACATTAATGCAAAATGTGCAATCGAGACAAATCGTGGCATGTACTACAAGATGACACCTCCTCCACCTCCTCCTGAGCATGAGCTGAAAATACGTATTGCCGGTTTGCAACCAATCTACAGAGATGTGAATGACCAAAGACGTGGCTGCGATATCATTTAATTTTGCCATATAGTTGGAAGTGCGCTCAAGAAGACATATCTGAAATCTTACAAAAGGTTGCTGAGTTTGAAAATACTTTTAGGACACGTCCATATACTTTATGCATGAGTAAATTCCTACTGTTACCACCCAAGTTTGTCCAAGTTTACAAAACATCGCGAGAGAGGAGCGTTTAAAGCCAAAGAAACGCGGGACGAGAACGAAAAACAATGGAAGAGATATTTCATGACCTTTGCCTTTGTATATGTATGAGCCATACGAGTCCACGTTTATTTTGTAAAACTTAATAAATATGTCCATCTTCTAGTGAAACGGTGCAGTTTGTTTTTAAGTGTCCCGGGGGTGGAGAATTGCCTATTTCTTTTTTCCCGGGGGTGGGAATAGGACGCCAAGTAGAGAGAAAAAAAACATTCCGGATGTGTCCTCGGGGGGATGTAACAGCGCAGGAATTGAAAAATGCATTAATTGCAGGGAGTACAGGGCATATATGTGCATACGTTCTGAAAAAACCCGGGAAGGATTTGTATAAGTTGTTAAGAATATTCAGTAGGTACATGCGACTGAATCGAGAACTTCGCTGAGTGTCCGAAACACCACTCATCACTTTTCGAAACCTCGAAAGAATAACGATTCGTTAACCCTATTCTGCCTGGCCGGGGGGGGGGGGGGGGGGGGGCAGAAAGTGCCCGCGCTGACTTCAAATTTATCGTAACTTTAAAATCAGCATTCAAGCAATCATTAAGCCAAACTTTATGATTTGTATTTTCATATCTTAAATTTCCGTTTTCATGAGATTTTCGATTTTTACGAAGAGTTTCTTCCAAAATCTTTGCATTTTTTGCATCTTTATATTGTTTTCGATTTTTTCAAATCATATTTTGGTGATTTTCTGACATTTCTCAATAATTTAAAATCCAAGATGGCGGATCCAAGATTTAGGATTTGTTTAATGTATGAACGTCATGATTGACACGTGACTGCCACTAAAATAAAGATTTGTGGATGCTTTACACACCATGTAAGTTTCATTTTCATAGCGTCAATACTTTTCGAGATACATAGGGGGGACACTATCTGCCCCCCCCCCCTCCCCCAGGCTCAGGAACGAAAAAAAACCCCAGGCAGAATAGGGTTAAGATAGAAACGTCGTTTCTCTTTTTCATCGTTTCATGGAAATTAATATTCTTCCATTTCCGAACCGTACAAGTAACTATTTATTGTAAACTTTTCTTAGTTGTAATTTGTTGTGTTGTGATAACTATGTGGACACCTCTGTGGTCGATAATAACACTGAGCACAGTATCAAGGCGATATTCCTCGTGATTCCAGCGTTATTCGCATCATAAACGATGATTCAGAAATTAGAATACAAGTCTGTACAAGTGTAAGATGCGATTAATGTTTAAAGTAATTTATTCGTCGTAGTGGTTCTTTGGCTTAGGTACTGATTTTCCACCATTTTCTTTGTTGTTGTTGTTGTTGTTGTCGTTGTTGCAAAGCCAGTACACGTGGTCCGGGGATATATTGGGCGTATTCTGCTCGTAAAAGGCGAACGACTGAAATGCTATATTTATTGAGTGTATTCCGGGCATTCCTATTCTGTATTAATACAGTATAACGACAATGGATAACATACCTCCATGAACAATTTATTGTTTTCGTATTTATCAGTCTGAACTGTTCGTCTGACTAGCAATTTTACTCAATTTGAGTGTAAAGGCAAGCGAACGGAGTAGAAAAGAAAAACTAACCTCTAATGTACGTAGAGCCAGTTAGGATAACTAGTCTGTTCTGTTCGCAGTCTAATGAACAATATCGCGATTTACCTGCTTTTTAGAAAACCAGTACATCTAGAAATGAAATTCAGTTTGGAAATAGCCAACACACCTTGGCAGCCACAACCCCATTGGACGAGGTTAAAATACGCTCATATCAGAACTCTGACCAACAAGATTGCCGAGAAGTCTTCGCAAAGTGGATGGTGGGACTACTTCATAATGAATGCCACAAGCCAGGGGTCGCAGAATTAAAATAATTTATGTCTTTTCTCTTTAACCCTAAATAACTTAACCCCAAAGCTGCCTTGCCTGAGCTCTGTTTACTGGGCAATGATCAAACAATATTGTTTGGACTAATATGGCTATGGACAAAGGCCCATAGCCGCTTTTATTAAAATATCACATTTCGTTGAAAAATGATTGATACATAGTCTGGCCCAGTAAAGGTGAGGGCACTGAAAACGCCAAAAGCATATGGGGTGCAAGCACATATGCTGCCCACCCCAGGCAAGAGCAGCATCAAGGGTAGCACTAAGCAGCCGCCCTTGCTAACTGCTGTAGAAAACTTAAACAAGAAGGGTCACAAGGTGTGAATTAATAACCTAAAAGGAAAAAGTGAACCATGCTATAGAGTGGTGCAAGAGTACAACATACGATAGTCACCCTGCTAACTGCACAAATAAAGTAATGAAGGGTTAAACGGCAAAACAAGCAATGATTGCACCAAAGGCGAACCTGTTGGAACATCCACCCAAGCTAACTATCCAGAAGATGGCCAAACATGTTTAAAGTATTACAATCAATGAACCTGATAGAACAGCCGCCCTTGCTAACTGTGCCAACAAGGTCAACAATAGCCCAACCTACAACACAGTAGTATGATAAATAAAATTATGCCAGTTTACTATTATTATACTATGACAGGAGAGCCTATCAAAACAGTCGCCCTTGCTAGCTGTACTCCCAGGCCAACCTGACTACCTCATTATGATGAGTTAATGTATGGCTAGATACGTAATCTGATGGAGCAGCCGCCCCTGCAAACTGACCCACCAGGCCAACTAGTGACTAGAATTATGCCAGTTTACCTAACTATAACAGGAGAGCCTATCAGAACAGCTGCCCTTGCTAGCTGAACTCCCAGGCCAACCTGACTACCTCAGTATGATGAGTTAATGTATGGCTAGATAGGTGAGTCGCCCTGCAAACTAACCCACCAGGCCAACTCAGTGTTCCCACTTACACAACGCTGTGTGTATTTGACGCACTAAAAATAAAAAGGACGCACAGTTTGTTGCCAGTGCGTAAAATAAGCTCTCAAAATTGCAAATGTTTCATAGTTTGGTCTACTCTTGAGAGGAATAGGATTATTCAAGATATAAAATACACATAAGAAACAATGTGAAAGTTTTACTAGTTTCCTTTACCTTTTCATTACCATTCCAGGCTGAAAACTGAAAATTTGGCTGTAAATTTGGCTGTAAATTTGAAAGCGAAGCAAGAATCGCGGCAATAATCACGCGAACAGATGGTCAGCAGTCAATACTTCATGTAATATTACATGATGTGTATATCACTTCAAATGCCTTTCTCCTTAGGAGACCTTAAAAATTAGAAATTACCCCCAATTACTGGAACTAAAATAAGTGGTAACACTGCAACCAGTGTAAAATTGTGCCACGTTACCTAAACTATGACAGGAGAGTCTACCAGAAACAGCTGCCCTTGCTAGCTGCACTCCTAGGCCAACCTGACTACCTTATTATGATGAGTTAATGTAAGGCTCAGTAGATACATGGCCTGACGGAGCAGTCGCCACTTCAAACTGACCCACCAGGCCAACTAATGTAGAATTATGCCAGTTTACCTAGCTATGGCAGCCTGACTATCTCGTTAGGTAATATAGTTCTGGAAAGCATTAAAATTCCATCGCCCTAACAAGCGAAACTGGGTATCAAAAGAATCTCTGATCTGTCGCATGCTAGGCTGCACCCATCCAAAATATATAACCCTTGTAATGAGGGGGCAAGGCCACATAACTGAATTGCCAGTCAAGGATGGTGAGAAAAGTAGATCAGGAAATGGGCAACCCATTTGCTACAATGAAAAGAGGACCCGGTGGGCTCCTCGCATAGCCAAGCAGTTGAAATTCAACAGAACGAACGAAGCTGGCGAGACCACTATAGGATCGATGCTGGTTATAATTATACATAAAATTCTCAAGCATCACCTTAAAACCCATTAGGTCCCCAGTTGGGTTCAGCCATTTGGCAAGTTGAGCCATACCTAGGAGCCATTTTATGCATGAAATGCCAGGTAACACATTTCCGGGAACTGACCAATCTGGTAGGGAGAGCCCAATATCAGCTGGTACAAAATAGGAAGTGTGATGGGTAGACAGCTATCTAGAAAGAAACCTACTTAATTATAGCCCTTGAAATCTGAGAAACATAACATGAGCTTATAACTACACTGTGGCCAAGGGCGGAAATATAAGTATTGACATTAGAAGGGGCATAATGTAGATTGAACAGGACCATGACTTGATAAATGATAAAAAATAATTAGAATGATAAAACTGATTAGAATGATAAAACTGAGTAGATGCTAAGATAAACATAAGATTACTTGCTGTAAAACAGTTTCCACGCACGTTTATAGTTACTGACTTGACCGCAGTAAAAATGAAGCTACATATTAGGCCAATTAAGTGGCTGCATGTAAGCCTGTGCCAGGTGTTGGAAGGTCAGCAAGGGTGGTATCTGTTTGGAAACCACGGCTGTCACCATTAGTAACCAAGTCAGCGATGTGATCAATATTGCCAAAGGTAAGGAAAGAGCTGCACTTCCTGCATCAAAAACCAGGCACTCCTAAGCCATTCCTAGGGGTGTCCTGCTCTATAAAAGGGGCCTGCAGCATAACAATCTGCTGGATGAGACCACTGCCTCTAATGCCGCCCTGGTGGAAATACTCAGGCCTGTGAAGAAGATGCTTCTGGCACTGGGACTGTCTAGGAGGCATCTGAAGAATTAAAACAAATAAAAGCAAGTATCCGAACCTACAGAAGGTTTAATTACCTCAAACAAAAACCTGAGAACTCAATAAAAATAAACACGATGAACCAGGCATCTAAAAATGAGGAACAGGGCCTCAAATAAAAATGTAATAATAATAACATGAGCAACCTGGGCTCGATATAATAATAACATGAGCAACATGGCTCAATATAATAATAATAACATGAGCAACTTGGGCTCAATATAATAATAAAAAACATGAGCAACATTGGCTCATTAATATAAAATAAAATCAAAATAGAGGCAGGAACAAGCATGGCTGACAAATTGTCGCCGCAACAGCAAGTCCTATACTGGCCTCAAAATAAAAAACCGAGGAAAATTGCCTCAGTAAATATGAGCAACATGGCTCAATAAACTATGAGCAACAAGGGCTCGATAAAATACAAACATGAGCAACATAGGCTAATATAAACATAAATATGAAATAAAAATAAAGAGGCAGGAACAAGCATGGCTCACAAATATATTGTCGCCACAATAGCAAGTCCTATACTGGCCTCAAAATAAATAACCGAGGAAAATGGCCTCAGTAAATATGAGCAACAGGGCTCAATAAATACGAGCAACAAGGGCTCGATAAAAATATGAGCAACAAGGGCCCAATCAAAATATGAGCAACATTGGCTCAATAAACATTAGAGCAACATGGGCTCCATAAAATACAAACATGAGCAACATGGCTCATATAAACATAAATATGAAATAAAAATAAAGAGGCAGGAACGAGCATGGCTCACAAATATATTGTTGCCGCAATAGCAAGTCCTATACTGGCCTCAAAATAAATAACCGAGGAAAATGGCCTCAGTAAATATGAGCAAACAGGGCTCAACAACTACGAGCAACAAGGGCTCGATAAAAAATATGAGCAACAAGGGCCCAATCAAAATATGAGCAACATTGGCTCAATAAAAATTAGAGCAACATGGGCTCCATAAATTAAAATACAAAACATGAGCAACATAAGCTCATATAAACATACAAACAAAATAAAAATAAAGAGGCAGGAACAAGCATGGCTGACAAATTGTCGCCGTGACAGCAAGTCCTATACTGGCCTCAAAATAAATAACCGAGGAAAATGGCCTTAGTAAATATGAGCAACAAATACATAATAAATAGCATAATAATACAAAATAACATGAGCTCACTAATAAAATATACATGTAAATTAAGAAATAAATATGAGCGACAGGGGAGTATATGTATAACAAACATTAATAAATGAAAATTAACCCAGTAGGAAGTCGCCCTTGCCTATACTAACCATAGTGATACCCACGGGAAAATAATTTGCGAATACTGACAAAATAAGCCTCAATAAAACTCAAGTTATCAACAGAATTGGCAAATGCAGCTACGAAATACAGTATTTAGGTGGTTTTCATCTGATGTCTTCATAATTCGAAAATCTACACGGTTAATTCTACAACGCTATTATTTTCACATATTCTAGATGTACGACCATTAATCTCTACGCAAATTTTGATATTGATTCAGTGCTTCGTTTCGAAAATACAGCATTTTGAAAATTGTGATGTCCCAAATGAGCGTGTGTATGAAACTGCTACAAAAACGGATTTTAAATTTTTGACGTGGTAAAGCTAATGATAATTGATGGTAGAATCTACTCTACTCCTTGTGCAATTTTATGGCCATCGTATTTGTGTCACAAAGAAGGACATCAACATGGCGACAGCATACTGAGCTGTAATTGTCTGAAAATTATTTTTCGCGATAACTCGGTTATGAAAAAAGCTACAAAGCTATAATTTAGACAAAATGCTTCTTTCTGTCTGCTCTATGGCCGGTTTAATTTACAGTCACAACGCCTGACTAACATGTTGGAGCAAATGTCATAACAGGAAGTAAAATACGTCAGCCGACGCCATGCATATGACATGACATCGTTATTAAAACGTCTCGTCCGTTCGCGGATGGAAATTCGACTTGACTTGAGGTCGTATCTCAACCTCCTAACAAAAGAAACAAGTACTGTGGGAGGGGGAAAAGTAATTGAAATAAACAATAAACTATAAGCACATGATAAAGCTAAAGCTAAGAATGAAGCGAAAAACAATGCCCAACAATGGCTTCGACGTCAGTTATAAACAATGAATGAAAAAGGCCGTAATAAACCCCAAGGGATTACAACCTTCAAGTGGGAATACAAGTAACTCATAGATAACCGATTAATTGAGATAAACCCCTCTGAAATGGCAAAAATAGCTCAAATTAATTCAGCTTACCGCAATAAATCAAAAAAACACGTCTTGATCCGCGGCTGACGCGAGACGAATGACGAGCACATGGCTTGGATTGTCACGTGACCCACGCACGAGCGTGAGAGGGGGGTTCCCCTAATACCCATAACTCCTCCCCAGGAGTATCATATTAAATGAACAAAATTACTACAGAGAAAAGACATAAAAATCCTATTTGCAGGCAAAATATTTTATGTATGTATTACCTACTTATAGAGGAAGAGGTATTGCCACAAAAACTACTTGAGAGACTGCTGAGTTACGCAAAAGAACAACGATACGATATAATTGTTTTTACTACCACCACCTTTTTACCTTTTCCACAACGACTTCCTACAAATCTTCGAATATATTACTTTGAGTTTGAACTATAAAAAAAAGTAATAATAATAATGGTCACTCAGTTTTGACATAACATAGCAAACGTTAATTGTCACTTTAGAAAGTAACCTACTTGAGAATACCTTTCTCCTTCAGATTTTGTTATAACTTGCCATGAGGCGTTCTGTCCTTCAGTTTACACTTTGGCTAATTCAAACTCCAATCTGATTTCGAACGACCAACTACATTCACGAACACTTAAAATTATGAACATTGCAATTGTATTTTACGTTTTTACGTGGACGTGTTCCAATCATTAAAAATACTACATTAATGTACACTTAACCCTATTCTGCGAAGGCTTTTTTTTCGTTCGTGAGCCTGGGGGGGGGGGGGGGGGGGGAAGAAATTGCCCCCGCCCCCATATGTATCTCGAAAAGTATCGACGCTATATGCAAATGAAACTTACGTGGTGTGTAAAGCATCCGAAAATGTTTATATTAGTGGCAGTCACGTGTCAATTATGACATTATACACTCTTGTCCCCTTGTGTAATTGTTGCAGGGACTTCTCCCTGCAACAAGTCCCCTCGTGTGTGCCGACCTTTATACCTATTTTCTTCCTTGAAAATAAAAAAATATATATAATTATATATATATGTTTGTGGTTTAAAATTTTTAAAACCAGTTTGATTTTTATTTGCCTTTGTCTAGTATTCATTACCATAATTTTAGACCACAACATATACAACCAAGGAGAAGATTAATCTCTTACTTCAACTGCTCCGTGTAATTTTCCAAGGAATTCCCATACCCTGCTAGCAGAATCGCTCCGATCTTTTTTAAAGTGAAATCATAAAGAATAAAGTCTGAAGTGAGACTGACACTTCAGACTAGTAAATAACAATAGCATTATCGAAGTTAAATATTTCGATATCATCGAATTCTTTAGCGGTGCTTGAATCGGAGCTTTTCATAAAATAGAAAGAAAATAACAACAGCCACGCTTGATGAGAAAAACTGACAATAATTTATACATATACTCGTTGGGGGAGTTCAGCAGACAACACGTTATTAAAATGATCCATTCCTTGAACCAGATGTTTAATGCGAACGAGACTTGTTTTTTAACACCGCTCTACACAAACAAACCGCACCAAAAATCGTCCGTGCTCAACAATGCACTTAACCTCTTCACTGTTGAAATCCACCAGAGCCGATTGCTTCGGGTATTACTCTGGCAGCAGAGGACATTCCCTTGGTTGATTCAAGGTTGTTGTGGCGCAATTCGTACATTTGCACCCGGCTCTAAACTTATCAAACGCCCCAAAACGTCTCCATCACTATCATCACTATCTTCAGCCGAACGAGAATCGTAGCTTTCTTCGCCCTCTGAGTACTCATGCTCAAAATTGTAAGGAGCAACAGCAAAATCACCTTCCGCAGACGCCATGTTGAAATCTTCGACAGC
Source organism: Desmophyllum pertusum (assembly GCA_029204205.1). NCBI lineage: Eukaryota > Metazoa > Cnidaria > Anthozoa > Scleractinia > Caryophylliidae > Desmophyllum > Desmophyllum pertusum. The sequence continues at coordinate 239,619 of MU826860.1, forward strand.
GCAGTGACGTCCACGAACTCCCATAAAACATTGCGAAAGAAATAAATGGCGGCGCGCGGGATATTTAAACTGAAAAACCGAACGCTTCGCATTCGAACCAGTAATGGAAATATCGACGTAAAAACCCCAAGACCAGTTAAGGAGGTACCATTAAGTATACTTTAGCACTAAAACTGTTTTTCAGCCGAGATTCCCTTTAAAGAAAAAAAAAAAACAGTTCAATCTGTGTTTCGGCTCTAGGAGTATATGTAATTGATATTAAGAAAAAAAATAACAAAGTCATGCATGCATTTTGTTATTGGCCGTTTAGATAAACCTGAGAAAGTCCCTGAACAAAGTTAAAAGCTCCTTCGCCACAATAAAAAGTATTTTGAAAATTGGAGAATAATACCACTAACATCAGCCACATCCTCGGCTTGTGTAGTATACACCGGGCCAATCTGGATTAGATGTATTGAGATATCCTCTTGTTTATTATGTGCAACTCAGCGGAGAGAATAATCATAAGCTCGGAATAAAGTGTACAGCATTTACAAATTGAAAATGTCCTCGGGCTCGACAGAGAAAATTCCTCGAATTTGCCACCGCCCCTTCATACCTATAGCCAAACAATGTGTATTAAAAAAAAAACACACTTCACAAAGCCTTCATTCACAAACTTGATTATTCAAACCTTGAACTTGCTTAGGAATGAACTCGGAACGCCTTAGCCGTTATCAGGTCTGACTCAAAGGCCGTTTACATGGCACAAAAATTGGGTCCGGACCCGTCAAAAAATTGGTCTGGACCCGATAATTTTTGTAAAGAAACAGCCTATGGCCCTGCGAAAACTTGACTGTTTCTTTACAAAAATTATGGGGTCCGGACCCAATTTTTTGTGTCGTGTAAACGGCCTTTAAAATTTGACCTCTGATTATCTCTTCAAAACGACAGTGACTGAAACAACCTTCGTTATATGTGGTCTGTAGTATATCCTTTAATAAGCTTTAAGAAAATAGCTGTGTCATATATAACGGCATGAAATCTGCCCGTGCATTATGATTCTTTTTTATAGATGCACGGCTACAGAAGCAAAAACATAGGCTGGTACACTGGAACTAACTGAATGTGCTTAGGTAAAAACCATAACAATCACAGAAACAACTAGAAACAAAAACGTTTCCATGCATATAGTACGTAATGGCTAGGCAAGTGCCAGTCGTCGTTCAGTTCTAAGACTCACAACTTAAAACAAAATGTCAGGACTATAGACCATGTTATGTAGGTAGCTGACATTCTTATCGAGTTTCATCAAGCACTTATGTCCACTTGTATGCTCATAAAATACCCGTCGAAAATCACTTCTTTGCCCTGGAAGGTGCCATCTCATGCAATATACACATCACAAAGCCTATGGCGAGTATTACAACAAAGACGGCGAACTCTAGCAGCAAACTCCTGAGCCCCATACAGCCTGAGAAGTATCGTCTGGCTTCTAGAGCGGCATCTCAAATCGTCTTTGGAGCCTTTCTATAGAGTGTCCTGTTGTATTTTGTGGTCATTGCAAGGCGCAGTTCACAAGGCTTCGCGTATACGAGATAGGCGTTCCCTAGTTCCAGAAACTCAAATCGTCTTTGTAACGCTTCTATTTTCTGCGTATCTGCGGCCGTCGCCGCTGGTAGACCCTGATAAGATTCAGGATGCAAACCTTCGATATTTTCTTCGGACGTTTAGCATCGGCATCTAAGTGTCTTTTCTTCACTCTGATTTCTGTATTTACATGCTTTACATTCTAGCAAAAAACAAAGTTAAGATGAGGTCCTTTGGATGTCGTCACTATTAGGTCAAAAGATAATTTTGATCATCAAAACGAGATTAAGATTGAATGGTTTTTCACGCTAACTCTAATAATGGGTTGTTACATTTTTAAACTTATATAGTCAAGAAACCCAAAATTAGTTCAGTGTAAATAGGCATGATTCAAACGTTTTACTGCCTCGAGACTTGCCTCTAAAAGCGACCTGAAATAATACACTTATTATAAGATATGTGGTATATTGGTGTTGTAATTACCCTTCAGAAGCGAAGATGCGTGCCCCGTTACGTAATTAATGTTATGCTGTGAAAAAGAGATTATCTTTATCAGAGAAATTATAAGTATGGAGCCCCTTAACCTTTCTTGACGTCATCATACGTTATAAAATTAATCCAATTAAAATGTACGGCATCTTGGCTATGTAACATTATCTATATTGATAAAAGTAGATTAATGAGATGTATTCAATGATGGTTCGCACGCGTTTGGGTGTGTTTATTCTAAAGACAAGAAGCGCGCAAGTGAAAGAATGATCTAGAAAAGGCACTAGTAACGCATGCTAGCTCTCGTGTAATTTCATCCCAGATCTGGAGGGTTGCTTTCGCTAGAAAATGAAATTATAGCTTGATATATGACGATGTTTTATCAGGTGCCAAAGAGGGAACCCCGCGCCATGCAAATTTTAGTTAAAAATCCAGAAACAAAAACAAAACAACAACAACAACAACAACAACACAACAACAACGCCATCGGAGGGTTGGCCAGGGGGTAGAAGAGAACATATGCACTAGATCGAAGATAAATGGAAGGGGTTTGATATGAATTGAGTTATCTCCAAAACACACCAAATACCCGCTATATGTCAATGTAAATATACCGTATACCCAATGTGAAAACCCCTGCTGATATTGATAACAATAAAAAACAGTCATCTGCGAAACAGTACATAGCCCTTACTTTGCACTCACTCGTGTTGAATGTTCACTTTGACGTTTGTTGCAGTCTCAAACGGAAGCAATCAGGATTATCACTATAAGATTATGAGCTGAGATAAACGTTGGGCGTCTACGATTTAAATGATATGACAGTTATTTCAGGTATGTCCGGCGACAATGAAAACTAAATGATATGCTTTGGTTTGACCCTCTATATTTTGGTGGCGAAGATAGAGAATACCACAACATTTCATGGACTTTTATAGGAAATAAACTCTCCATGAAAGAAGCACTGTTTTTTTAAAGTAGTGTTTATGTTATGGACCGTAAATTTCAGAGTTGCGTGTACGTTTCCAGAACCCTAACTTCTATTATTCTGAGCCGGCACGACGAAAGACGTCACGAATGGCGGGAAAACACGCGCGGGCGCCCTGCTCCAACAGACCCTTCGCATCACCGTCTCAAAACAGAGAAAGCTTTTCATCATCAAACTAGAAACGATATTCCGTAGGAAATTCAATGTAGATCATTGAATTTAAATACGAATTTTAAATCGGCTGTTCAAGCTTGGCTAGAACTTGGAGGCAGATACGATGGACGTTTAGATTCAGATTGTGGAAGGAATAAAGGTTAGTTTCTAACTATCTGTTTTTCGAAACATTTACTGAGTTGAGCTGTAGTTTATTTTAAGCCGTTCAGTTGTCACGAAGTTTTTGTTTGGGTGCATGAAAACACGGCCTAAACGTTGACAGAGTTTTAATCGGTTTGTTTAGCAGTTTAGCTAGCGTACATTCAAATGAAAATCTGAAGCGAATCGTCTCCGAAATCATATAAAACGAATAGATTATATTTGGCCGAGGGTCTGTAGTTTAATAGAGTACAGAAGACGTCAAAACGTGACAATTGCAAGAACAACTAAAGTGGCCCACGAGACGCAGTCGATTGGGTCAGTTGTTTCTTGTCACGTTCTGAAGTCATCTGTACTCTATTAGAGTACAGACGCACGGCCGAATATAATATATTTGTTAAATAGTGGCCACCTATCCACAACAGCCAGGATTTTTCGTCCCAATCGTACATCTATCCATACTTTTCACTCTTATTGAAACCTCCCTGCAACGGCCACCTCTCTACAACGGCCAGTTAATTGCGCCCCAGTGTGGCCGTTGTAGAGAGGTTCGACTGTAATTTCCCGCCCTATGGAAAATTCAGCCTGAATTTAGATATTATTTTTCCTTGGGCAATGCATGTAAATACGGTTCAAACCCTGACTTGTCCCCAGTCGTCTCTTTTGTCTCCTATTAATATTAACGAGAGAACCGAGGGGAGCGCAAGGGGTTGCGACTCCCAACAAAGGATACAAGAGAGACGACTGGGGACGAGTCAGGTTCAAACCCAGACAAGTTTTGCTGCCGTTTTCATACAAATCATGCTTCATTTAGATGGAACTGAAAAAACACTCAGTCGATTTATAACTTTTAATAAAGTAAGTATTTAATAAAACAATTAGAGGGAGCGAAACACAAATTATTCTCTGCGATAAAGACATTTGCACACGTCATTGTATGGCATGCGTGCACGGCCGTGTGTATATTCAGTCAGATGCATGCACACGCTCCCGCTATTGAAATATATAGCTTGACTCTGCAATTTCATACATACATTATCATGAACGAACTCCCCAAAGCATCAATGCAAATGTGAAAACAATAACCACATGTAAACTGAGTAGGACATGCCAGTGGTTGAGACGAATTCGTGTAAACTAGGCTATGGTAATTTAGAACAACGTTAACTGACGTAACACAAGGCTGGGTAATCTGTAAGTAAAAAACAACAACAACAATCTATTTGAAATAACGGTCTGACGAACTAGACCTTTCACCTTGTTACTGTAATCGTACTGATATTCGTTTGATAGTACTGAATACGGTAGATAAGTGCAATTGAATAACTCCTTGTCGTCCAGAGAACAAATATATAGATGTTTACAGCAATGACGGGCAGACGGCGGTGCTGATTACAGTAACAGTAGCACAGGAGCATGCAACTTTGCATGTTATCGCGTTGCGAAGTAAGCAGATGTTCGGAAATCAACAATAATCAAAATATACTTCCTACGTGTAACAAAGCGTTTTCAAACTAACTATTTTTTTTTTCATAGATTGGCACATACTCTGAATTATATAAAATAGTAAAAAAGAAAGCTTTCAAAGTCCAGTCTTATAACAGTTTTATATAGTCGGTATGTTTTACTTACTTCTTAAAGTGTCCGTAGTAAAGAGGTTAAATATAGTATACATTTTCGTTGTTTGCCCTGTTCAAATTGGAAATTCTCAAAATAGTTGGATGCACGTACAGCATATGTCAATATGAACAATTATTGACAATTCTTCATCGATATGATGCCAGTGCATTGGTAAGTAAGTTAGTTGCCTTTCACCCATAACACCGTATAAGCATTCTCCACTCTCCAAATAAGCTCATGTTACTTCTAGATCAACATAGTCATTAACTGTTTTGGGGGGGGGCTGTACTTAAATGTGCATCTCAAACTCAAGCTGCAGTTCCAAGGCAAATCTATCCAAAGTTCACTACAACCCGGATAATCCATCTTCACTGGCGCTAACCACACGGAATATCTTTGGTGACATAGACACCACGAAAAAAACATGCCAGTACAACGATAACCAAGCGCTGTACTCCAGTAACAGTTCTTGGACGTTAGTAGTCTTTGTATTCTAGCTCGAAGTGGCAATGGTTAGGCGCGGTGATTGGTCCATGTTAACAGCAGGGTTTGACTTCCTTGGCATTATTTTTTTCAAAGGTAATTCATTTTGAAGACTTTCATTCAACAGGTAAGGCGATGCAAAATATTGAGGTCAACTGTAACAATATAATTTGGCGACAAACAAAAAGTCATGCGCTGTCAGGTGAAGCTAATAAATAGATTGATCGAGTGTTCCTGTGTGCGTTTAAGAAGGAAGCCGAGTGAACTAATATGTCACACAAGTAATACTAGGTGAGATATGATATTTTAAGTGTTTCTAAACACAAAGGGTGAACATACAGTCGAACCCCTCATCACGGACATCTCTCTAAAACGGACAACTCTCTATTACGGACAGTTCCCTTGGTCCTGGGAAAATGCCTATACATCAATCTATAAAGAAAACCTATATAACACGGACCATCCATAATACGAACAATTAACAAACACTAACTATTGGCCCCAGAGAGGAAATTCATACCAACTTAAGGTTACTGTAAACCTTCGAGGGTGCCTTCCGGGAAATCTTTCCTATGCGCGTTGTTTTAGAAGAAACCCTAGAAAACTATATATCACTGTAAAGGTAATAGAATGAAGAATCCGATAAAAGTACTATTTTTGTCCGTTTTTGTTCTGTTAGGCGCGCGCAAGCCTTCGAACGCAAAACTGACGGTGTCGCATAACTGAGTTACAAGCCTTCGTGTTACCGCGGACATCAAAACAATCTGGACTATATCATTCAGGAGATAATGGGCTAACAAAGCGTGTGAGGCTTTTTCAAACCTCTTATTGGTTCCCGAAAAAAATCTATTTTAAAGTTAGACAATGGATATGTTTTCGATGCGTGTCACGAGCTGGGACGCCACGCGAAAAATATTTCGAATTTCGTTAAAGCCTCACACACGTTGGTGCATTAATGTCTAACAAACATTTTGGCCAAATTTCATTAAAATCCAACAAATCTACATATCCTGTTAATTCATTTGAAGAGAGGGAATTCACACAAAAACAAATCCGGAGTTTTCGAGCAGAGATTTTTGTAGTTTTCACACTTAATCCAAGCGGGTGTGAATGCGGTCATGCCGCCGACCAATAGAACACAACATAGGAATCCCCCAGAGAGCCTCGTGACAAGGCAGTCTATTGAAATTCACGGGAAACGACATTTCCATGCTTAGCGACAGGAGAATATTGGGGAAAGTGAAGTCTGGCGCACAAAATTCATCGGCGAAACCGAATCAATGGAAAAGAAAACACCCGCAGCGGAATGCACGGGAAGAACAAAGAAAGAAAAGGCTCGCGAAAGTGGCGTCGACGAAAACTGGAATTCATCCAAAGCAAGCGTGTTTGCAGCTACAAATGCACGCGGGTATTAAAGCTTTCCTTGATAACAGCCCTGTCCTCTCTTTTTCTCCATAAACGGCGTACGGAAGCGTAGATTTTGGTGTCATAAATTACAAGACAAGTATAACACAAGAAAACAAAGCGACGTGAAATACGAGGCGCGGGGTGAGATTGCCGTAAAAAAACGTCACGGGGAGCTCTGCGGTTGTACACATTCTGATTGCCTTATAACACCTTAGTGGATTTTTTACTTTTATTTTGTCGATAGCTCGCGCGCATTTCAAGTTTTTCAAATTATCTTTTTGGAAAATGCAGAAAAAATAGTAGTCTTTAATTTGGCTTGAAAAACAAATTTTGCAAAAATCGTCCTTTGAAGGTTTACAGTAACCTTAACCTCTTTACTACGGACACTCAAGTGATACGTGATAACAGTTTGTGTTCGATACAATTTCTTGTTTGTGGTTACAGATCAAAGTTAATCAATTGTCCCATTGTCGGCATACAATAAAAGTAGCATTCGTTTTCAATCAGTTTATCGACATGTTTATCGCCATTTATCATCGGTATTTCTTATCGTCAGTGCAATCTCGATCCCAGGCTCTCTCTCCTTTTCCTCCCTTGTCGTCTAGGAGATGTATATTTTTTGATTGAACCAATTGCTTTAGGTTCAATGCTTCCCACTGAAACCGTGAAAAGGTCACATACCCTCAGGCTATTAACGCTCATGATGCAGGGTTAAGTTGTCTCTCGAATATATAACTCCATCTAGCTATGTATTAGTCGAAACGAGGAATTCCTACACCCAGATTATGCCATGGCCTATGCGTAAAGAGATGATATACAACGGGAACAACAACAACGACAAAAAAAACAAAAAAAAAAAAAATCCTCAGCCCGCGAACATAACTAAACTGTTCTTGACATTTTAAAAAATATTTAAAAAATCATTTTCACTTTTTTAAGAGGCACCAATTCTAAAGCAAAACTTAGTTTCTATCCTTTTTTCCAGCTTAAAAGGTATCGGGGAAATTCTAACAGTGGTCATTTTAGATTTTAACACCCCAAGCAGTACCAAGCTATGTATTTAAACCCTAAATGACCTAAATGCATGGTTTGACGATCATCCCGTCACTTTTCTATGAAATTCCTCCCCGGGTCAACGCTACATCCGTTCAGACATAATTAAATCATCAATTGAACCGCGGGATTATTATTTAAATATTTATTTTTTCACATTTTTTTCTCCATCTACGGGTATAACAAGAACTCACAAAATGACCAGCTCGCAGCGGGATTGATAGCTCAGTTTGGTAGAGCCGTATAGCATCGGCATCGCAAGGTCTTTTTCAGGTTTATCTTCACAACAGCTTAAGTTGTGAATATTTCGCTGCGATGAGCTTTCGTAACTCTTTCGCCCGCAATATATAATTTTTCATATACTAGCGGTATTCTCATTTAAATTCAATCATATAGGATGTGGGAGAACTGATAGCGAAATATTAATTGTAAAGACTTTGGGTTGGTAAGTCGAGACGACTTGCGAAGGAAACTGGTCATTATAATTGCCGGGGGGGGGGGGGGGGAGAGCTTGTGAAAATGAGACACACCATCGGTACCCTCTCCTATGCATAGCACAACGATTTGCTATCCCCCCCCCCCCCTCCGCTTACCATTTCCCAATTGTCAATTATTCGTACCTTTTCACTTGATAATGATGATTGCCTGGACGTGTCCGCTTACATTGTATTTTACACTTGATTGTTTTGTCCTACTCTCAAACAACTGCGGCTTATATGCAGCCAGCTGTTTCGAGAAAGGTTGTCCAAACGGAAATGTAAAAGGGTACACGCAACAATGCCGAAAGGTAGTCTGGGGTATAATCAATCAATTTAAAACTGCTTTTTACTGAATACTTTTTTTTATCATGACCAATTTTGTGGTTTTATTTTAGTACGTTCAAACGTATATATTCACAGCCTCCTGGTCTACCATCACGCTGAAATACCGTGAACTTGACGGTG
>MU826860.1:248983-341483 GCA_029204205.1 Desmophyllum pertusum
TGACGATTCACCATATTGAACAGCGTCAAAAATGTTGTCGTTCGCTACAAGTGTGCCCACTCTGCAATAAAAATGGCAATGAAGTAAAGGCATTTTTGTTACTTGCCCAAATCAGGAACATCGGGTAATTTTTCGTGGCAAAACGGTGTTCCTTCAAAATGGTTATTCGTTTGGGTTATCCGTCTTAATTAAATACACCAGGAAGTGGCATCATCGTGTGCAATTGCGTTAAAGAGGGAAACATTCTGCATGATTACAGTAATAAGGTTGTCCAATGGATTTCGGAACATTCATTCCTCATTTCACTGAAACATTTTGTTGTCTTTTGTAACAGTGCTAGCTCCTTCAGTCTGCACAAAACGGTGAGAAAAGTTCTCTACAGCATGTGTAAACGACATTGTCTGGTCTAAGTAATGTTGATTGGAAATCATTTCGTTTCTCTACAGTCCAGCCGCTAAATAATTATTCCGTAGTACTCAACCATCCCCCGGCCTTATTCTAGATTAATGTACAAGCTTTCTTTTATGTTCTGATGAAACACACCGTACGTGTCCTAACCAGAAAATAAACGTTACAATACCGTGACGGGAACATATTACGGCTATCGCTGGTGTCACGACTTCTCTCGAAAATTCCTCGAATTTTTCTTTTATACAATCTCGGACATAAGTTGTTGGGACACTTGAGATTAGGTGAGGTGTACCCCTTCCCCCCTCAACAAAGTTGGAACTGTTGCGTTTTTCGACTAAAAGGGAAGCAATAAAGAAATTACAACATTGCAAAAAGGGGGCAAGGGGAAAAACCTGTTAGTGTCCCAACATTAATGTCTGAGATTGTGTAGAAAAAGAATTCGAAGAATGTCACGCCACCTGTTTTGAGAAGGATTCTAAAAGAAACTCTGCGTTTTTACTGTCTTAGGGACATATAAGTAACCCCAAAACATGTAAATAATTCTAATGGACTTAGCAATGTTATAATGAAGACGAAAAGGACCATTTTATGGTTTTTTTCTAGGCGTATAACGCAAAAAATACGGAATATTTCAGATGGAACTGTATAACTGTAGGCTGCGAATGGAGACACCAATTATACACTTGTTGACTCTGTTAATAGCATTTTTGGGGCAGTTTGACGTTTGTTTGCACTTTGCTCAGCTGTTTGATAAACAGAAAAGTTATTATAAATAGGGCATTGCGAAAACTACTGTACATTTGGTGGAAAAAACACTTTTCGATGAATCAATGAAACTAATAGCATCTTGGTTGAAGGAGAGCGGGGAAGGGTACAGTTGGAAAAGAATACAAATTCGAAGTGTTTACCTCATAACTTACAGCAAAGCGGACGGTAATAGTATTGCGTGATCCATTTGCTGCCCTACTGCTCGATATGAATTGTTAACCAGCGATTAACCCAACGATTATCCCTTTCTAACAAGGAACATTTTCGACTGAAAAGCAGTCCGGATTGACATATTATTAGCTTTTGTACTTTTTTATAGGTAAAAAGAAACTATTTCTGTTTGATTGGGATCGAGACGTAGTAACATAAATCTTTAAGAGAAGGCTATATACGGTGAAACCGTTTCAGTTAAAATAAAAGTACAGTTAATAGTTAACTTAATTACTCTTACTGACGATTCACCATATTGAACAGCGTCAAAAATGTTGTCGTTCGCTACAAGTGTGCCCACTCTGCAATAAAAATGGCAATGAAGTAAAGGCATTTTTTGTTACTTGCCCAAATCAGGAAAATCGGGGAATTTTTCGTGGCAAAACGGTGTCTTCAAAATGGTTTATTCGTTTGGGTTATCCGTCTTAATTAAATACACCGGAAGTGGCATCATCGTGTGCAATTGCGTTAAAGAGGGAAACATTCTGCATGATTACAGTAATAAGGTTTCCAATGGATCTCGGAACATTCATTCCTCATTTCACTGAAACATTTTGTTGTCTTTTGTAACAGTGCTAGCTCCTTCAGTCTGCACAAAACGGTGAGAAAAGTTCTCTACAGCATGTGTAAACGACATTGTCTGGTCTAAGTAATGTTGATTTGAAATCATTTCGTTTCACTACAGTCAGCCGCTAAATAATTATTCCGTAGTACTCAACCATCCCCCGGCCTTATTCTAGATTAATGTACAAGCTTTCTTTTATGTTCTGATGAAACACACCGTACGTGTCTAACCAGAAAATAAACGTTACAATACCGTGACGGGAACATATTACGGCTATCGCTGGTGTCACGACTTCTCTCGAAAATTCCTCGAATTTTTCTTTTATACAATCTCGACATAAGTTGTTGGGACACTTGAGATTAGGTGAGGTGTACCCCTTCCCCCCTCAACAAAGTTGGAAACTGTTGCGTTTTTCGAACTAAAAGGGAAGCAATAAAGAAATTACAACATTGCAAAAAGGGGGCAAGGGGAAAAACCTGTTAGTGTCCCAACATTAATGTCTGAGATTGTGTAGAAAAAGAATTCGAAGAATGTCACGCCACCTGTTTGAGAAGGATTCTAAAAGAAACTCTGCGTTTTTACTGTCTTAGGGACATATAAGTAACCCCAAAACATGTAAATAATTCTAATGGACTTAGCAATGTTATAATGAAGACGAAAAGGACCATTTTATGGTTTTTTTCTAGGCGTATAACGCAAAAAATACGGAATATTTCAGATGGAACTGTATAACTGTAGGCTGCGAATGGAGACACCAATTATACACTTGTTGACTCTGTTAATAGCATTTTTGAGGGCAGTTTGACGTTTGTTTGCACTTTGCTCAGCTGTTTGATAAACAGAAAAGTTGTTATAAATAGGGCATTGCGAAAACTACTGTACATTTGGTGGAAAAAACACTTTTCGATGAATCAATGAAACTAATAGCATCTTGGTTGAAGGAGAGCGGGGAAGGGTACAGTTGGAAAAGAATACAAATTCGAAGTGTTTACCTCATAACTTACAGCAAAGCGGACGGTAATAGTATTGCGTGATCCATTTGCTGCCCTACTGCTCGATATGAATTGTTAACCAGCGATTAACCCAACGATTATCCCTTTCTAACAAGGAACATTTTCGACTGAAAAGCAGTCCGGATTGACATATTATTAGCTTTTGTACTTTTTTATAGGTAAAAAGAAACTATTTCTGTTTGATTGGGATCGAGACGTAGTAACATAAATCTTTAAGAGAAGGCTATATACGGTGAACCGTTCAGTTAAAATAAAAAGTACAGTTAATAGTTAACTTAATTACTCTTACTGACGATTCACCATATTGAACAGCGTCAAAAATGTTGTCGTTCGCTACAAGTGTGCCCACTCTGCAATAAAAATGGCAATGAAGTAAAGGCATTTTTGTTACTTGCCCAAATCAGGAAAATCGGGAATTTTTCGTGGCAAAACGGTGTCTTCAAAATGGTTATTCGTTTGGGTTATCCGTCTTAATTAAATACACCGGAAGTGGCATCATCGTGTGCAATTGCGTTAAAGAGGGAAACATTCTGCATGATTACAGTAATAAGGTTTCCAATGGATCTCGGAACATTCATTCCTAATTTCACTGAAACATTTTGTTGTCTTTTGTAACAGTGCTAGCTCCTTCAGTCTGTACAAAACGGTGAGAAAAGTTCTCTACAGCATGTGTAAACGACATTGTCTGGTCTAAGTAATGTTGATTTGAAATCATTTCGTTTCACTACAGTCAGCCGCTAAATAATTATTCCGTAGTACTCAACCATCCCCCGGCCTTATTCTAGATTAATGTACAAGCTTTCTTTTATGTTCTGATGAAACACACCGTACGTGTCTAACCAGAAAATAAACGTTACAATACCGTGACGGGAACATATTACGGCTATCGCTGGTGTCACGACTTCTCTCGAAAATTCCTCGAATTTTTCTTTTATACAATCTCGGACATAAGTTGTTGGGACACTTGAGATTAGGTGAGGTGTACCCCTTCCCCCCTCAACAAAGTTGGAAACTGTTGCGTTTTTCGAACTAAAAGGGAAGCAATAAAGAAATTACAACATTGCAAAAAGGGGCAAGGGGAAAAACCTGTTAGTGTCCCAACATTAATGTCTGAGATTGTGTAGAAAAAGAATTCGAAGAATGTCACGCCACCTGTTTGAGAAGGATTCTAAAAGAAACTCTGCGTTTTTACTGTCTTAGGGACATATAAGTAACCCCAAAACATGTAAATAATTCTAATGGACTTAGCAATGTTATAATGAAGACGAAAAGGACCATTTTATGTTTTTTTTGTAGGCGTATAACGCAAAAAATACGGAATATTTCAGATGGAACTGTATAACTGTAGGCTGCGAATGGAGACACCAATTATACACTTGTTGACTCTGTTAATAGCATTTTTGAGGGCAGTTTGACGTTTTGTTTGCACTTTGCTCAGCTGTTTGATAAACAGAAAAGTTGTTATAAATAGGGCATTGCGAAAACTACTGTACATTTGGTGGAAAAAACACTTTTCGATGAATCAATGAAACTAATAGCATCTTGGTTGAAGGAGAGCGGGGAAGGGTACAGTTGGAAAAGAATACAAATTCGAAGTGTTTACCTCATAACTTACAGCAAAGCGGACGGTAATAGTATTGCGTGATCCATTTGCTGCCCTACTGCTCGATATGAATTGTTAACCAGCGATTAACCCAACGATTATCCCTTTCTAACAAGGAACATTTTCGACTGAAAAGCAGTCCGGATTGACATATTATTAGCTTTTGTACTTTTTTATAGGTAAAAAGAAACTATTTCTGTTTGATTGGGATCGAGACGTAGTAACATAAATCTTTAAGAGAAGGCTATATACGGTGAACCGTTCAGTTAAAATAAAAAGTACAGTTAATAGTTAACTTAATTACTCTTACTGACGATTCACCATATTGAACAGCGTCAAAAATGTTGTCGTTCGCTACAAGTGTGCCCACTCTGCAATAAAAATGGCAATGAAGTAAAGGCATTTTTGTTACTTGCCCAAATCAGGAAAATCGGGGAATTTTTCGTGGCAAAACGGTGTCTTCAAATGGTTATTCGTTTGGGTTATCCGTCTTAATTAAATACACCGGAAGTGGCATCATCGTGTGCAATTGCGTTAAAGAGGGAAACATTCTGCATGATTACAGTAATAAGGTTTCCAATGGATCTCGGAACATTCATTCCTAATTTCACTGAAACATTTTGTTGTCTTTTGTAACAGTGCTAGCTCCTTCAGTCTGTACAAAACGGTGAGAAAAGTTCTCTACAGCATGTGTAAACGACATTGTCTGGTCTAAGTAATGTTGATTTGAAATCATTTCGTTTCACTACAGTCAGCCGCTAAATAATTATTCCGTAGTACTCAACCATCCCCCGGCCTTATTCTAGATTAATGTACAAGCTTTCTTTTATGTTCTGATGAAACACACCGTACGTGTCCTAACCAGAAAATAAACGTTACAATACCGTGACGGGAACATATTACGGCTATCGCTGGTGTCACGACTTCTCTCGAAAATTCCTCGAATTTTTTCTTTTATACAATCTCGGACATAAGTTGTTGGGACACTTGAGATTAGGTGAGGTGTACCCCTTCCCCCCTCAACAAAGTTGGAAACTGTTGCGTTTTTCGAACTAAAAGGGAAGCAATAAAGAAATTACAACATTGCAAAAAGGGGGCAAGGGGAAAAACCTGTTAGTGTCCCAACATTAATGTCTGAGATTGTGTAGAAAAAGAATTCGAAGAATGTCACGCCACCTGTTTGAGAAGGATTCTAAAAGAAACTCTGCGTTTTACTGTCTTAGGGACATATAAGTAACCCCAAAACATGTAAATAATTCTAATGGACTTAGCAATGTTATAATGAAGACGAAAAGGACCATTTTATGGTTTTTTTCTAGGCGTATAACGCAAAAAATACGGAATATTTCAGATGGAACTGTATAACTGTAGGCTGCGAATGGAGACACCAATTATACACTTGTTGACTCTGTTAATAGCATTTTTGAGGCAGTTTGACGTTTGTTTGCACTTTGCTCAGCTGTTTGATAAACAGAAAAGTTGTTATAAATAGGGCATTGCGAAAACTACTGTACATTTGGTGGAAAAAACACTTTTCGATGAATCAATGAAACTAATAGCATCTTGGTTGAAGGAGAGCGGGGAAGGGTACAGTTGGAAAAGAATACAAATTCGAAGTGTTTACCTCATAACTTACAGCAAAGCGGACGGTAATAGTATTGCGTGATCCATTTGCTGCCCTACTGCTCGATATGAATTGTTAACCAGCGATTAACCCAACGATTATCCCTTTCTAACAAGGAACATTTTCGACTGAAAAGCAGTCCGGATTGACATATTATTAGCTTTTGTACTTTTTTATAGGTAAAAAGAAACTATTTCTGTTTGATTGGGATCGAGACGTAGTAACATAAATCTTTAAGAGAAGGCTATATACGGTGAACCGTTCAGTTAAAATAAAAAGTACAGTTAATAGTTAACTTAATTACTCTTACTGACGATTCACCATATTGAACAGCGTCAAAAATGTTGTCGTTCGCTACAAGTGTGCCCACTCTGCAATAAAAATGGCAATGAAGTAAAGGCATTTTTGTTACTTGCCCAAATCAGGAAAATCGGGGAATTTTTCGTGGCAAAACGGTGTCTTCAAAATGGTTATTCGTTTGGGTTATCCGTCTTAATTAAATACACCGGAAGTGGCATCATCGTGTGCAATTGCGTTAAAGAGGGAAACATTCTGCATGATTACAGTAATAAGGTTTCCAATGGATCTCGGAACATTCATTCCTAATTTCACTGAAACATTTTGTTGTCTTTTGTAACAGTGCTAGCTCCTTCAGTCTGTACAAAACGGTGAGAAAAGTTCTCTACAGCATGTGTAAACGACATTGTCTGGTCTAAGTAATGTTGATTTGAAATCATTTCGTTTCACTACAGTCAGCCGCTAAATAATTATTCCGTAGTACTCAACCATCCCCCGGCCTTATTCTAGATTAATGTACAAGCTTTCTTTTATGTTCTGATGAAACACACCGTACGTGTCTAACCAGAAAATAAACGTTACAATACCGTGACGGGAACATATTACGGCTATCGCTGGTGTCACGACTTCTCTCGAAAATTCCTCGAATTTTTCTTTTATACAATCTCGGACATAAGTTGTTGGGACACTTGAGATTAGGTGAGGTGTACCCCTTCCCCCCTCAACAAAGTTGGAAACTGTTGCGTTTTTCGAACTAAAAGGGAAGCAATAAAGAAATTACAACATTGCAAAAAGGGGGCAAGGGGAAAAACCTGTTAGTGTCCCAACATTAATGTCTGAGATTGCAATCTCGGACATAAGTTGTTGGGACACTTGAGATTAGGTGAGGTGTACCCCTTCCCCCCTCAACAAAGTTGGAAACTGTTGCGTTTTTCGAACTAAAAGGGAAGCAATAAAGAAATTACAACATTGCAAAAAGGGGGCAAGGGGAAAAACCTGTTAGTGTCCCAACATTAATGTCTGAGATTGCAATCTCGGACATAAGTTGT
Source organism: Desmophyllum pertusum (assembly GCA_029204205.1). Taxonomy (NCBI): domain Eukaryota; kingdom Metazoa; phylum Cnidaria; class Anthozoa; order Scleractinia; family Caryophylliidae; genus Desmophyllum; species Desmophyllum pertusum. The sequence continues at coordinate 256,524 of MU826860.1, forward strand.
TGGGACACTTGAGATTAGGTGAGGTGTACCCCTTCCCCCCTCAACAAAGTTGGAAACTGTTGCGTTTTTCGAACTAAAAGGGAAGCAATAAAGAAATTACAACATTGCAAAAAGGGGGCAAGGGGAAAAACCTGTTAGTGTCCCAACATTAATGTCTGAGATTGTAGCTAGACAAACCACTATATCCATAATACATTTTCGGCATTTTCAGTACGGTTTTACACTTCTTAAGGCCATCCTTTCTCGAAACAGCTGTATATCATAACGTAATTGATTGATTTCTGCTACTTTATTAAAGCTGTCCTATGTTTATAGTATTGCTCAGATTGCTGCAATTTCAAAAAGAGCTCCATCAACTGTTGTGATCATCTTTGTACGACGAGGTATCTATATTTTCACCTTTCATGCATTTATTTGGTCCCCCCTCCCCCACTTTTTACCGCATGTAAATTAGTTGCCCTCCCCCGATTTCCGATTTGCACCCCCCCCCCCCCCCCCCCCCCCCCCCCCCCCCAAATGCTGCTCAACGGACATTATAGAGCAAGGGAATTAATTCCTGTTTGGGATTAAGTGTTAATGAGGTCCGGAAGGCAATTAACGTATCTTTCGACAGCGAACGAGGTATAAGATTTCAAGTCGTAAGTAATCAGTATAAGTGTTTACCTAAGGGGAAGTAAATACAACTATTTTTACGATATCACCATCCGTGGATGCATTTTTACCATACTACTTGTAAGGGACAAGTCAAATATATTCCCACAGAGTTCTCTCAACTTATTCTTGAGCTTCGTCGTCGTATTTTTTTTCTGGGAAAACACGGCTGCCGGAAGGCTTGAGTTACTAATACGATCTACGAAAACAACTTTCGTAACCAACTTTCGTAACCTTCGAAGTGAAGCTAGTATTTCATTCCAAAACAACGTTCGTTAAGTGTTAAAGCACTTGAGAATTCGCCGCTGCAATTTGTACTTGAAACCAAACCGATAAAATATGATTTTTTGCGAGCATATTGTACGTAATTCCTCCCGGATGACCTAAGCGACGTTGTGCCGCTGCACATTGGTTGACTCAACGGCACAACCCCACCCAATCTTCCTTTAATAAAAAAAATGGATATTTCCGCACCGTGCTACTGACAAAAATAATAAGAAAAACCCGGCTCTAAACAGCAACATTGTACATTCTAAGAGGGTAAGATGTGAACCCACAGGCATTGGGTTCTTAGAATAATGTAAGTCGATATATAGGCACAGTAGGCACAATGCGCGACTTACCAAATTGACCCACTTCACTGACTAATTTGAAGTAAACAACGTATTGTATGTACACAGTGAACTTTGCACGACACAATATACGGGAAAGGTATTCTATGAAAGAAACCGTCGTTAATTAAATAAAATAAAATCCCTCTATTATAGATTTATTTATTAGTTGTTGGCTTTATTCTTAGCTTGCTAAGCCACGATGACCTCTTCGTCGCCTTCGTCAAATGTATATCTTTAGACTTCTCTTCATTGCTTAGAATAAACACAATAATTATATATCTGCTTGCATTGGTGTTTAGCCGACGGGAATTGTACATTCCTTTGGAGAAGACTCTTGATTGCCGGGTCCTGACTAGACTCCCTTCAAACAAACTTTTTTTCACCTACGGTAACAAACTGAGAGCTAAATTACAGAGCAACTTCGCATCTGCGCCATGTCCATCTTGGCTCTTTATTAAGACTAACAAGTTCAACGGCAACTTGTCTTTATCGAAAATCGAAACTAACTGAACTTCGTATATCTTGGACACATTCCTTAGGAAGTAAGATTGGTTTAACCCTAGTTATATGACGTCAAATAACGTCATTAAATTTCCCACTTTATTGGGATCCGCGATCTTGAATTTCATTATTTCAGACATGGCGTCAGAAAAAAAAAACATAATTTGGAATTTATTCCAAAAACAATAATCTTTCTGAAGAAAACTGGAAACAAATATCATTACAACGAAGAGTTATATCCAAAATATTCGATATCTGTTTAAATCATGAGTCCCCATTCATTGTTTTTAGAATGATAGGTACCTGGATGATATGCGATGATAATGAAATTTTATACGCATCTCTCCTGGTTGCCAAATTGAAGACATTCCACTGATTTGGAGTAAACAACGTATTGAATTATCGTCAAAATTTAAATATTTTTTTACCATAACCATAATTAGGGAAAACTATTCTGTGAAAGAAACAATCGTAAATCCAGAAAGCTAAAAATAATATGAAAATTATTATAACTAAATTTGTTTATGTCCTGGATTCTTAGTTTTAGTTTTTTGTTTTGTTTTGTTTTGTTGGCCTTAGAGTCACGATGACCCCTTCGTTATCTTAATTGCTTAGAAAAACACTTCAATTCTGCTTGCACTTCTTTAACACCACGCAAAATTTTCATTCCATATTGTGATTCCCTGATAAACAACAGAATGACGAGAATAACAGAATAACGCCATGGCCACATTTGACCTATCCTGCTCTCCTCTCTTAGCTGCATCGTATTTATGGAAACTAACAAGTTGAATTAGTTGTCTTTATTGAAAATTGAAACAAATTGAACTTTGTACATTTCCAACCAAGACCTCTCCTTAGTAACATGAGTAGCTGAATAAGTCTCATCATCTTTGATTATTATAACCTGCCTATATACCTTATAAATGTACATTATCTGCTAATGTGTGTCCACTGTTATGCACGTGCCGTCATATGAATATAAAATTGCAGTTTCTTCCCGGATGACACAACATGGAAGAAGGTCATGTGAGAACTAATAAGTTTCCTTGTCGAGAATTATTCAGCAAATGTCTTGAGATTTAAACTGCTGTTGGCATGTCAATAAACTAACTTCTCCGTGTTTTTCCAGGCTCGCAGGGAATGTGTTTTTCTTTTCCAAGTTCATTATTGAGTGAATTCACAAATGTTCTTGCAACATCTTGAAACAACAAAATTCGCTGCTTTCTATACTATACCCAGTATAGTTCATCTTCAGTAGCTCTGACTTCTCGAAGTAGTTTTAGCGATAGTGACACCAGCATGTAACATCCCAGCACAACAATAACCAAACTGTACTCCAACAGCAGTTCTTGAACTGATATAAGTCTCTGGGCTCTAGAATCTGCTCTGGGTGTGTTTATGTTGATACGTGTTAAGTGCTCCATAGCTCACAGCTGAGCGTACTGGTGAGCGCTCTTGATTGCGCTGCTTTAATCCATTTAGTCCTTATATCGTCATCTAACTTCTCCTTACTTTTTGTTAACTTGTCTACATATTATATTGGGAGAATTTGCTTATATGTCAAACCGTTACCATTGAAATACTTATCAAGTTCTTAATTCTCATGACCTTCTTACTTGACTTGTTTTAAAATTGTAAAGAGGATTTGGAATCTCATCACCTATCTGACGATCAAAGGGTTAATTAGGTCCTGGTGGCAATTGACTTTGATCTCAATAAGCTTTGTAATGAGATACATGTTGTTCTGCTCTTAACTAACTGCTGCAACTGACAGCTACTTGTAGCTGCAGATAGATAGAAGAAAGCCATACCTCATTTCATAATACGTTATCCACACATATCATCCACTGAAATATATTTTGTTTATGGAACTTGTTATGTTTGAGCCACAAGGTCCTGATTTATTTAAGTCGATTGAAACAACTACGGAAACAACTTCCGTGCTCCCCGCGGTGAAGCTAATATCATTGTCCAAACATGCACACCTTAAAAACACGAATCGAGAAGGTTGTCTGCGCCCAATTATCATATACGTGGCGTTGATGTTTCTATAGGAAAATAACACAATATTGCTCGGTGAGGAATGGGGGCGAGGATGTAGAGCTTTTGTAGGCATAAATAGCCACAACCCAAAACAGAAGTGTTGGAAGGTAAGAACAAAATAAGAAAGGCTGACCTGACTGTACGGTTGGCATAAATGTTATACTATAATTTCCAATACGTTGTACTCCAGGAAAAACGTTACAATTCAAAACACCAAGAGACAAAATAATATAATATTACAAGCAAAACATAACATCTGGAAAAAAGACCCCCCAGCAGCAGAAAGCGCGCTCATGCATGCATACAGTATGTAGCCTGGTTCTGTTACGATGTTTTTCATGCTGACAGGTGGATCCAGAAGCAGCCACGGTAGCAGCACAAGCAACAGCAACGCTTGCAGAGTTATAACTATCCCTGCTTGCATTCTATTGGTAAGATAATTTATCGTGCGAGAGGGTGCAATTGGGATGTTAAAAACACTGGAAATGCGCACGACTTTTCTAAGCAAAAATGAGAGACACAGATTGTAGGTTATGTAACGCCATGGATATACGACCTTGCATGTTGTATCTGTAGGTTCAAAGAGATTAATAAAGGCGAGAGACAAGAGTGACAGTATAATTACAAGAAGGGCAAGGCTTAGTTCCCTATTGGACGCCTTGACAATGGCAGTATTCCAAAATCGACAGAAAATAGCAAATGAAAATAGTGTACCAACGATACCGAGGGCAATAAATACCAGAATAACCATTCCTCCTGAACTGGAATACTTCATATTGATAAAAGGTAGGTTCACACACTCTGTTCTAGCCTCATTGGATCGTTTCCCTTTGGAAATTGGGTTGATCGTAACACCAAGACATGGGACGCACTGCCAGCAGCAAGGTGAAGTAATGGCTTTTCTAGTCCCCCCTGAGCATTGGTCCAAACATTCAGATTTCGGAGGGGTGCCATTAGAAGATTTCCAGTGCATTTTGCCATGGAAGCGTAACCTTGTGCTATTTCCATTCGCTTCCCACGTCCCGACAACAAAATGTTTCAGTCGCTTACCATCGGCCTCTTGTCCTAGTCGGAAATTGACGATGTCATAGATAGCAGATCCCCTATCGCCAAATTTATTAAACGTTACATTCCCCGTTAGTCCAACGAAATTAACTCTGGAGATGAGCCTTTGCATGTCACACAAGTTAATATTAGTTTTTGTTCGACAGTGGTTATCTGTCATGTTGATTTCTTTAGCTAAAACGTCCAAAGCATGTGCAACGGAATACACAGCATCAATGACGTAGGGAATATATGAGCCATACATGTCGCGAACAACAGCCTGGGAGCATAATGCATTTTGGTGATTTCCATGCTGAATGTTGTTCTGCATATTGGCTACTGAGCAGTTCAATGTAACTAAGCCCTAACCTCACTCCACCATTCCGGAGCATAGTGATTATGTGTATTATTAGTTAGTAACTCTATCATATGCTCTTTTAATCCGCCATCGTAGAAACTACGAGGCTGAAATCCTATAGATTCGTTAATGGTAAAAAACCCGGTATTGAGAAAGATCTTTGAAGTGAGTGATACCTCACTTAGAATTCAAACTCGCCCAGTGAGGTTTTGCCGGTTTACTTCTCTGAAAAAATTCATTTGATAGCTGCCGTATGTCCATAAGATGACAACCCTGATGTTTTCCTGTCGCAGTAGGCTTGTAACAATATCCCGGATGCTCGGAAACTGCTTTTCATGAGGTATGAAGCCCGTCATAGCAATACAAAATGAGCCGCCTTTTCTAGCCGCAGCCTCTTTGACTAGTGACCACACTCCATTCCGTCCGTACGAATCGTCGAGTCCAACAGCGGCAACGTAGGTCCAATTGAAGTGGTCTATGATATCAGCCATAGCTTTTGCTAGAAATGTATCTGGAGGCACTGTCCGATACAAATGCTTATAATTGTATGAACTCAGTTCAGGACTTGTTGTTGTTCCGCTTATGCCTGAGACATTATATTGAGCATTTGGAGAATTCCTCCGATTACCAGAGCCGTGCGAGACTCGAATGGACCAATTAAAGCCATGAAAGGCTTTGCATTGTTCGTGTTACTTCGTGTTGTTTTCACACAATACTAGTCTTGTTTTTCGTTAGTTCGTAAGTCATTTGCGTTGCTTTTGTGACATTTTCGCAATAATCCCGTATATCGTAGCCCAGTGTTATGTTTGGAAGCAGGTTTGAATCCTTGTTTATCGTTTCAATGGCGAAGATCATGGCCTGTGCACGGCCCATTCCTTTCGTATCAAGTTCGCCGCATTGGCCGTTCGAATTTTCGTGCAACTGGTGAATGTTGAAAAGTCCACCCAATATGACATCACCATCTTTGTATGCTGCTTTTACAACATATAAGAAGCAATGCGAGAAGATAGCCACGTCGCAAGATAAAATAGTAATATGACCCATTTTCAAACTTCCCGTTTTGTTTGAGCCAGTTTCTGATGCAGTTGATTGTGGGTGTAACGTGAAGTAAGGCTCCTCACGTTCCTCTGAAGTTCATTAACCCGAGATAAGTAGTTACGTAGATCAGTTTGATGCAGATCAAAAATATTAATGTATCAGCGAAAGAAACAAATTAATCAGTTCACTGCCGTCGTTGTTGGTAGCACGACATTGTTATCCAGATGCAGTTCCTATTTGGTTGGGCTGCAGATCAAATAATATTTTCAATGCACAGAGTTGATAGCTCGGTCGATTGGTACCTCAGTGAGTCTCGACGGTGGCTGTCGTGTGGTTTTTCAATATTAACCGAAGTATGCGTTATGTGAAATGTGAGTGCATTAGGAAGCTACATCAATTGTTAGCTCAGTGAGATATGACAACACTAATTATACAATTGGTAAATTATATACGCACTGGTGACGTCTTACTTTAACATCTGGCTCAGTACGGATAACGCTAGTATAAATTCGATATAAACACATTGTTTAGGATAACCAGCATCCCAACAGAGTACGAAAAGTTCCTCTTTTTCATTTGTTCGTCGAGCTAGAACCAAAAAAGGCGAGGGAAAAAAAAAACAACAAAAAAAGAAAATTGGGGGCGAGACGCGCGGGAAAGAATAATTACGTACGATAAATATTGACCAAATTTACTTGTCAAAGCTGACCGATGAACGAGGCTATTATCCCATATTGGTTAAATTTAATAAAAGGACCGCAGAAGTTAAATAAAGATGGCATGGGAAGCCGTCCAAAACATACTTTTCATATCGGACAATTTGTTTCGTGTGTATAGTATTCAAACGTTAATGGATTTCACTATCTTATGTAGTTATTAAACGTCTAGAAATTTTCATTTAACCGTGTACTTATATTCAACATAATCGGCAATCGTTGCGAATTATGATATGGAAATAAACGCTAGCTGCATTAATTTTTCTATTAATTTTTTTTAATTGTGATCAGTTAAATTAAGCTACATACAAGTACTTCCATGCAATACTGTTTACGTCTCATCCAATTTAACATGAACTTCACTTCAAGTTTTCGATCGCGTAGTGCGGTTTATTTTGAAGTCGGGAGTGAAATAATTCAATCATGTTCATAGCTTCGCTACCCGACCAACGCATAACAAAGTAGAGGCGTATTATTCCTAACAGAGTCATGCGACAACTGCACGTTTTGTTTGTTGTTTGCACGATCGAAAGGAATATTAAAGATAATTATATTCCTGTATAAACTTCGAAGTGTACGTGTTATGTACCTGTCAATTGTACAACCCCCCCCCCCCCCCCCCCACACCACTACCCAACCTAGGAGAATAGTGGGGAAAGTGGTGCATTTCCCTGCTTTTTAAATGGCATTTTTCCCTCACCTGGACGGGGATTTTCTCTTTTTTGATCCTCGACCCATGATGCATGTGGGGCATTTGGTGGGGGAAATTGGGGGATTCCACACATTGAGTATTGGAAGAAAATATGAATCCCTTCTGGGCCTTTTATATAGACGAGCTCTTGAGTTTCTCGTACCTTTCGTGTTCATATAAGCTTATCTAGTTCATGAAATTTTCTGAACTGTTGTCTTGGAAAAGTTTTCTATCCATTATTGAGCCTTTAATCAGTGGTATTTTCTTGTTATTTTCCTGTGCTCCAGCTTTCTTAATGAAAACGAAAACTGCATGACTTTTCTATTTTTCTAAATGTGTGTCCCACAGGGAGGGGCATTTTACAGCAAAGAATACTCCAGGGGGTGGGGAATTTCAAGTTATGGCAACATCGAAAATCCATGTCCTCGCCATTCCCCGAGGTTGGGGAATTGCTAGACTGCCTGCGTAGCATGCTACGAATGCTTGTAATTTTGTTCACCCTCCCCATCCCTTTTTTTGAGCTTTCTGCAATCTAGCTAATCTAGCATTCTCACTGTATAGTATTATATTAAGCGAGGCTCCAACATTGATAGTGGTGGTCTTAAACTGAGTTGAAGTCAAAATTCACAGCATTGGAGAATATTTATCAAACCTTCCCAACTACTTTTGCCTTGGGTTTTTAGGTACCTACAGCTGGAAGCCGGGTTATTTAATTCTTCTAATTATTATTGGTTTGTTTCCATTTGACCGTTACAACAAGCAATGCCAATAGTCGCTACGCGGTCATAAACTAGTATTTACCCTATATCAAGACTCGGTTAGGGTAGAGTAAGTCTAGATAGTAAACAGGCCATGCGCGATAGCAACTACAAGTCATGATCAAAACAAGAGTACGCAACTTATGCATGAATACCAACTTGAGTTCGTAGCACGTTTATTCGTTGTTTGCTCAATTTTGTTACGTTGTTCAGAGAAAACTGAAGCATGCAAATTTATTATATATTATTGTTATTGTTATTTTTTCCTCTCAATATGCTTGTATCACTGCACGAATTACGTCTTGAATTGTCAATCTTTTATGTTTAGCCGTTCTTGGTGGAACTTTCAAATGCAGGGTTTACGCGGACAGTGCTTGATCCAAATGAATACTGTGTTACCTCTTGACGTATTGTGCTTACATCATTCAGCTCCGGTCTAAAGAGGATGATATATAATTTTGGCAAGAAAATGCAACAAAGAAAACCATAAGCACTCAATAGTGTTGTAACACAGTCCACGACAGTAACATACCATCCATCCATTGAAAACTCTACCGGATGATAAGCTAGCAATGAAAACAAAAATATGTACATCGAAAACGCTATGCGTTTCGCCTCACCTAAGTTTTCTGGTATGTTCCTGATCTTGAAAGAACTGAATGCACACAGCAACATTTGAAGGAAAACGTAAGAAAACGTGAGCAAAAACAGGCTTTTACCAGGTAAGAAGTTATACGCCTTGCACTCAATAAAAATGTAGTGTTCTGTTACGATGTGTTTCATGCTGACAGGTGGATCCAGAAGCAGCCACGGTAGCAGCACAAGCAGCAGCAACGCTTGCAGAGTTATAACTATCACTGCTTGCATTCTATTGGAAAGATTAGTTATCGTACAAGAGGGTGCAATTGGGATGTTGAAAACACTGGAAATGCGCAAGACTTTTATAAGCAGAAATGAGAGACACAGATTGTAGGTTATGTAACGCCATGGATATACGACTTTGCATATTGTATCTGTAGGTTCAAAGAGATTAATAAAGGCGAGAGACAAGAGTGACAGTATAATTACAAGAAGGGCAAGGCTTAGTTCCCTATTGGACGCCTTGACAATGGCAGTATTCCAAAATCGACAGAAAATAGCAAATGAAAATAGTGTACCAACGATACCGAGGGCAATAAATACAAGAATGACCATTCCTCCTGAACTGGAATACTTCATATTGATAAAAGGTAGGTCTACACACTCTGTTCTAGCCTCATTGGTTCGTTTCTCTTTGGGACATTCAATACAGTTTTCGGAACCAGGAATGGGGTTGATCGTACCACCAGGACACGGGACGCACTGCCAGCAGCAAGGTGAAGTAATGGCTTTTCTAGTTCCCCCTGAGCATTGGTCCAAACATTCAGATTTCGGAGGGGCGCCATTAGAAGATTTCCAGTGCATTTTGCCATGGAAGAGTAACCTTGTGCTATTCCCATTCGCTTTCCACGTCCCGACAACAAATTGTTTCAGTCGCTTACCATCGGCCTCTTGTCCTTGTCGGAAATTGACGATGTCATAGATAGCAGATCCCCTATCGCCAAATTCATTAAACGTTACATTCCCCGTTAGTCCAAGGAAATTAACTCTGGAGATGAGCCTTTGCATGTCACACAAGTTAATGTTAGCTTTTGGTCGACAGTGGTTATCTGTCATGTTGGTTTCTTTAGCTAAGACGTCCAAAGCATGTGCAACGGAATACACAGCATCAATGACGTAGGGAATATTTGAGCCATACATGTCGTGAACAACAGCCTGGGAGCATAATGCATTTTGGTCATTTCCATGCTGAATGATGTTCTGCATATTGGCTACTGAGCAGTTCAATGTAAGAGCCCTGACCTCACTCCACCATTCCGGAGCATAGTGATTATGTGTATTATTAGTTAGTAACTCTATCATATGCTCTTTTAATCCGGCATCATAGAAACTACGAGGCTGAAATCCTATAGATTCATTAATGGTAAAGAACCCGGTATTGAGAAATATCTTTGAAGTGAGCGATACCTCACTTAGAATCCAAACTCGCCCAATGAGGTTTTGCCGGTTTACTTCTCTGAAAAAATTCATTTGATAGCTGCCGTATGTCCATAAGATGACAACCCTGATGTTTTCCTGTCGCAGTAGGCTTGTAACAATATCCCGGATGCTCGGAAACTGGTTTTCATGAGGTATGAAGCCAGTCATAGCAATACAAAATGAGCCGCCTTTTCTAGCCGCAGCCTCTTGGACTAGTGACCACACTCCATTCCGTCCGTACGAATCATCGAGTCCAACAGCGGCAACGTAGGTCCAATTGAAGTGGTCTATGATGTCAGCCATAGCTTTTGCTAGAAATGTATCTGGAGGCACTGTCCGATACAAATGCTTATAATTGTATGAACTCAGTTCAGGACTTGTTGTTGTTCCGCTTATGCTTGAGACATTGAGCATTTGGAGAATTTCTCCGATTACCAGAGCCGTGCGGGACTCGAATGGACCAATTAAAGCCATGATAGGCTTTGTATTGTTCGTGTTACTTCGTGTTGTTTTCACACAATACTTGTTTTTCGTTAGTTCGTAAGTCATTTGCGTTGCTTTTGTGACATTTTCGCAATAATCCCGTATATCGTAGCCCAGTGTTATGTTTGGAAGCAGGTTTGAATCCTTGTTTATCGTTTCAATGGCGAAGATCATGGCCTGTGCACGGCCCATTCCTTTCGTATCAAGTTCGCCGCATTGGCCGTTCGAATTTTCGTGCAACTGGTGAATGTTGAAAAGTCCACCCAATATGACATCACCATCTTTGTATGCTGCTTTTACAACATATAAGAAGCACAGCGAGAAGATAGCCACGTCGCAAGATAAAATAGTAATATGACCCATTTTCAAACTTCCCGTTTTGTTTGAGCCAGTTTCTGATGCAGTTGATAGTGGGTGCAAGGTGAAGTAAGGCTCCTCGCGTTCCTCTGAAGTTCATTAACCCGAGATAAGTAGTTAGATCAGTTTGATGCAGATCAAAAATATTAATGTATCAGCGAAAAAAAACAAATTAATCCGTTCACTGCCGTCGTTGTTGGTAGCACGACAATGTTATCCAGATGCAGTTCCTATTTGGTTGGGCTGCAGATCAAATAACATTTTCAATGCACAGAGTTGATAGCTCGGTCGATTGAATAATTACGTACGATAAATATTGACCAAATTTACTTGTCAAAGCTGACCGATGAACACAAATACTGTATTATGAGTATTAATTATTCAAGTGGTGCAAAACTGTTAAACCTTTCTACTTTGGAAAACATTTCAAACGAATCGTACTAATTTTAAATATGAAGGTTAAACGAGGCTATTATCCCATATTGTTTAAATTTAATACAAGGACCGCAAAAGTTAAATAAAGATGGCATGGGAAGTCGTGCAAAACATACTGTCAGATTTGACAAGTTGTCAAATCTGACAATTTGTTCCGTGTGTATAGTATTCAAACGTTGATGGATTTCACTATCTTATGTAGTTATTAAACGTCTAGAAATTTTCGTTTAACCGTGTACTCATTCGACATAATCGGCAAACGTTGCGAATTATGATATGGAAAGAAACGCTAGCTGCATTAATTTTTCTATTTATTGATTTATATTTTTGTCATTTGAAATTGTGATCATTTAAATTAATCTACAGACAAGTATTTCCAAGCAATACTGTTTATGTCTCATCCAATTTAAAATGAACTTCTCTTCAAGTTTTCGATCGCGTAGTGCGGTTTATTTTGAAGTCGGCAATTCTTGTCTGGGAGTGAAATAATTCAATCATGCTCATAGCTTCGCTACCCGACCAACGCATAACAAAGTAGAGGCGTATTATTCCTAACAGAGTCATGCGACAACTGACACGTTTTGTTTGTTGTTTGCACGAAAGGAATATTAAAGATAATTATATTCCTGTATGAACTGCGAAGTGTTATGCACCTGTCAATTGTACCCCACCCAAGCTAGGAGAATAGTGGGGAAAGTGATGCATTTTCCTGCTTTTGAAATCGAATTTTTCCCTCATCTGGACGGGGATTTTCTCTTTTTTGATCCTCGACCCATGCATGTGGGGCAGAAAAACGTGTGTCGTTGCGAAACGCCGCCAGGCAACCTTGGATGAAACATCAACTTGTTACGGCTCAAACGTCAAAAAACATGATATGCGGCTCCTGATTGGACGTATCATTTTTCTCACATGTGAAAAAAGCGATACGCGTCATTTGATTGGCTTACACCTGCCTACATCAGCTTGCGAACGAAAAGTTACTGCGCGGCTTTCCAGTGAGTAAATCTCTGTATGTATATAAGCTACTTATGGAACTGATTAACAATTGGTTCATGCTTCATTTGCCGCTTTTGTGAACAAAATGACATTTTCTAGTCATAAAAAAGAAGAATACTCAGAATATATGGAAATATAGGAAACAGAATTGTTGATGTCCTTGACTGTCCCGGCTCTATTACGGTTTTTTTTTATGCGAGTTCGATTTCGTTCGATAATCGAACTTAATCGAATGTTCGATTTTGTTCGATTCACAATTTTTTTGTGAGTTCGATTTTGTTCGATGACCGAACTAAATCGAACTCAATCCTTCGATTTTGTTCGATTTAGTTCGATTGAGTTCGATTTCCGAACGTTCGATGTGATACGCGTATGTCCACAAGACGATAGTAATTGAGAAAAAAAACAATGTTTTTTATATTATTTTGAAGGAAATTTTGAACGGAACAAAGGTTATATCATAAAATTATTTTTTTGCTTGCCTTGATTTTGCGAATCTTGCTGGTTAAAAGCGTCGTTGCCGTGACAATTGTTATTTTCGTTTTCAAGCGAAAATAACATTATTGAGCTTTCAGTCATTGAGTGAAACAAATAGATTCATGCTTTCCGTCAGACAAATGCACACATACCTGGTTTTAACAATGATAAAATATTGCTGGTGAATATTTCGTTATTGTGCTTGTGCTTGTGCTTTCTTTCGTTTTCACTTGCGCATAATTATTGTGCTTGCGCTTATGCTTGTACGTGCTTGCGCTTTTGCTTGCGTCGCTAGTGAAAACCAGGCGTTATAGTCCAGATCAGTTCAGACGATTCTGGGGAACAAACGAAACTGTTTTTTTTTCTTTGACTATTGATTCAGGATTACGAAAAGTTAAAGTATGATGGCAATGCTGGAATGGTAGCTTTCATCTTGAAAATGGTATTTCAAATACACCCCATTCCAAAATGTCTGTCAATATAACATTATTTTGTATGTATTTAAATTTGCCTCACTAACCTCGTTTTAGAGTTGATAATTCAAAATAATTTTTATTCTAGAACGAGGTTAGTGAGGCACATTTAAATGCATACAAAATAATTTAAAATTACCCACTCAGCTCTAAAATCTGCTTCTCTCGCCCTAGCCTGATTTTCAGACGGTCCGACTCGGTCCCCCACTCCCTCTCTCGAGAGGGAGTGGGGGACCGAGTCGGACCGTCTGAGAATCAGGCTACTCTCGCCCTGGCGTGAGTTGCGACCGATTGCGTGACGAGCATAATTTCCGACATATCGTCCCAAGAGCCTTATCGTGCGAGACGGACATTTCCGTGTTCATGATGGCGGTTCTATCTCCAATGATGGTTCGTGGTCTTGTTTCCCCCTTACAGACGCTAGTAGCGCTCGTGATGATCATAACGGGAATTTTTGATCGAGTTCGTGGTGTGTTTCAGCTAAGTTATATTCTTATGCCAGTTTGGACCGGAGTGCTGGTAAGTTTCAGTATACAATGATATTTATAAATTTGCGTTCGTGAGTGAAGACACTGGTAAAGAACACGGTCGTGTACATGCACGCAAGGCTCCGATTTCTCTACACAAACCGATTTGTAAGTTCCTCTTGGAATAATGAAAGTTGAAATATATACAAACACGTTCTCTGAATAAAATGATTCGTGTGTGAAGGATAGTATGAAACAAATCATATGCATAATAGCTATGCGGAAAATAAATGCGAAAACCTTCCGCTTTCGCTATCTATCCGCACACGTGGCCCAAGCAAGAATACTCATTCACGAAATATAAAGCGTACGTGTATTAATTGTGTTACAACGGCTCGATTGATAAGGGTTTGTGGGCATAGCGGAATTGTCACCTATGCAAAATGACAAAATGGCTGGTCGAAGTTTTGAGGCGATTTGAGCATTTTAAGGCCCAGTTCCGAGCTTAATTCAGCCGAACTTAATTTAATAGGAAAAAATTGCTGTTATATTGAAACATACATTATAATAATTCATGCATTTGTTTCGGCTCTGTGAAGTTCGGCGTCTGAATCAAAGCCGGTCCACAGCTGTTATTCTCGGCTGAGCCAGGCGGGAAAAACGGCTGAGCCGATCCGAATTCAGCCGTTCCATATTAATTCAGACGCAGTATTACACATGAAGTTCATTCATCGAATTTGATTCGGCTCATGTGAAGTACGGCGTCTGAACTGGGCCTTACTCTGTTGACGAGCATAGCGGAATTATGACAAAATGACACTGGTCGAAGTTTTGAGGCGAATTGCCGGGTGAACAGTACACACTTCTCTCAGGGTTGATACATTTGTCAAACAACGTTTTCGTTTTATTAATTTCACCTAATCACAACATAAATCTGACTGGAAATCCACCGGCAGACGATCTTCCTTGAATCACGACCATTTTGCAATAAACAGAACAACGATATAAATTATCATAAATGTGACCAAGGTCTCCATGGCTCAATGACCACCGAGTCGTTCGGCTTGCTGTTGATATTAGCCTCCTACGCAGACGCTCTTGTTGATATCGGTCAGTATAAAACATGGACTGCAAACTACGGACTACAGACTTCGGACTACGGAGCTTGCAACAACAACAAAAAAAACCCGTGGTCGTTAAGGTTATCCGATCTTGATAAAGATTACGATTTTGTCTACCCTGATCCCAGAGGTTTTCTTTCTTCTTTCTTCTTCTGAACTTGATCGAAGCGATCGCGACGCGGCAGAGAAGAAAACCTCTGGTGGCAGTGGATACGATCTCATTTCCATGCTGACGCCCACTGTCAAATTTTCAAAATAGTAATTAAAGAGCCGGCCAATGGCAATTAAGATATCACGTGTTGATCAGCCGTTTATTTTGTTCAGTGGGGTAGACCAAGGTATATTGTTCATGCGAATATTTTCTTGTTGTTTGTCAGTTGACCTTTTCCGGTTTGGTCGGGTCATGTCAAGCGGCTGTCAAGAGATAACTTTATACGCGCGCTCTTCTCGTATTTGATAATCTCCGAGTTGCAAAAACATTTATAATATACAAAACAAATGCCAACAAATGATGGATCGAAACCGCGTCACACAATTGAGTAGTTTTGAGTCAAACACAACATCTCTATAATTCCCGGCTGTAATTGGATCAGGACCAACGCACTGTAACTGAAAGTCGCGACAATAAACAACACTATTCCAACAGTTTATTTAATTTATTTTTTAAAAGGAATCTAACAGCTGGGATCGGCGCGACAATATTTGGGACTAAAACTCATTTCTTTTCGCAGACGTAGATGGGCTACTAGCAAAATATATCTTGATAAACGCGTGTACGTGTGCTACGGAGCGACGTTAATTGCTCACGTACGAGCTATCCTCTCCGGTAGTGAGTGTCAAATTTACCTCACGCAGTGATGCGACAAACATCCTCACCTTCCCCTCGGTGGTTTCAATCATGCAAACCAATCAGATTGATTGCGTGGCTCGTTAAAATATCTACCAATCAGAGCCCGAGGGTCAGATCTTGACCCTAAATTCCAGCATGGAAGTGAGATGCATAGCCACTGCGCCCAGAGGTTTTCTTCTCGCCGTTCCGCGACTCGCTTCCGCCGCTTCGCGGCTTGTTTTCGCCGCTTCGCGGCTCAAATTCGATTGAGAAAGAAAAGAAAGAAAACCTCTGGGCCCAGGGTAGATTTTGTCATATATCATTATTATTCGTACAATACAATTTTTGGGACAGTACTTTTGATTGATCCATTTTTCAGGCACTTAGCCAGGATGGAGCTGTTCTATGGACTTCCTAAAACGACTACTCTAGAATTTATGTTTCTCACTCAAATAAAGACGTCATCAATCGAGAAAGTGAACTAGCAGTTAATTGCCAGGTTCTTGTACAAAGTCGTGTCGTGTCTACGTGTAGTCCACATGTTAATGTTATCATGTTACCTCAGCAATGTTTCTGTTGCACAGGCCCCGAGGGGGGGGGGGGGGGGGGGGGGGACTCCCATATAAAAGGGGTCGGGGGTGCTCGTCGGAAATTTTGAAAAGAACCCCTAAAAGGTACCCAAAAATTTTTGTGGGCGTGGCCCCAATTCATTAAAACCCCTAAGAGGTACCAATTCTAAAACAACACATTAACTGACAATATAACATTCTTTAATAGTGAAGCCGAGACGATTCCTTCGAATACGATCTACTCGTATTTTTCCGGCTCAGCAACCCTAAAAGGTACCGCGTTAACTCTAAGGGTGGTCAATTTAGATTTTACACCCTAAGCGGTACCAAATCATGAATTTTAACCCCTAAAAGGTACGACGAGCATCCCCGCCACTTTTAGATCGAAGTCCCACCCCCCTCCCCCCCCCCCCCCCCCCCCCCCCCCGGGGCACAGGCCTCTTCGAAAAAGACATGTTCTGAAGTCGTTGAGATTAACAGAGCAGTTCATGTTTCGTGATCCCTGTTTTCGATTGTTCAGTGCGAATTATTTGTCCTCCTCTTGAGTTTTACCTCCACTACGAAATCGTCTGGTTTGTAAACGCACAATAACGTTTGCGACAAGAGAACAGAAAAGCCTCGCATTTCTCTGATATACAGTCCATTGACTTCCCCACCGCCCCACAAATTTGAAAAATATTATGTATCGTTCAGATCGTTATCATTGTCAGAAATGTCCCAAAAACGCGTTGCTTTTGTGCCGCTGTCTGCATTTTGTGACTAAGAGTAAGACACTTTTGAAATACAGACCTTTGTTTATACATCACTGTGAAGCAGGGTGCACATAAAAAAAAACTTAACATAATTAACATAATATTTCCGTTTGTTGCTTTAAATGTCAAGAGACTAAACGTTTGAAAAGTAAGATGCCGGACACTCTTCAGCGCGAGCTTACGTATTAAAAATCCAGGTATTTTGCCGAGATAAATCAAGAATTGTTGTTTGCAGCAGTCCTCATTTCTTTACACCCAGTTCTCATATCACGCCGGTTCAGCATACGCTCTGAAACTGCACTCAGGTAACTACTTTTGTATTTTTAATCCGATGAAGCTCAAACTTTGCAACATAACATACATTGCAATTCCAAACAAACGTATGTTTTTTGTTTTTCGATTTTAACGGTTTTTGGCGGGAAAATGACGTCATACAGGTAACAGCAACATTTTATTTTCACCTTATGACAAAACTAATGCATGATTTGAAAAGAACATGTTGAAACAATTTAAAATGTGAAAAATAATTTTAAAATGACATTTGGTTGAAAAGATATTGCATTTTGAAATTTGCCAAATTTCTAAAAATAGTAACAAAATGGCGGAAAATTGGGGGGGGGGGCAGAAAGTGCCCGCGCTGATTTCAAATTCATCGTACTTAAAGTGCCATAACCTTTTTTATTTTATTTTCTCATCTGAATCTAAACATCACCCAAGGAATTCTGCGAAAAAAATTTGCGATTTGCAGAGAACGCGAATTGTTGATGAATTTTATAAAACTTTCAAATTTGCCGCCATTTTGGATCACCATTTGCTTTAGTCTCCCCTGGGTCCTTCTCGGTTCACAAAGGATCTGTGACGTAGATTAAGGAACACGTCAACCTCGATTCCAGGCTCTCTCTCCTTTTCCTCCCTTGTCGTTTAGTAGAGAGACCCTGGTTGCGGCTGGTCACGTGACTATGCGGTTACAACAATACCGCAGGGAGGGTGGGTCTTTGAGGCCGTTTTGTCAAGGTGAACAATAATTACTAACCAAGGGATCGAAGGGGCAAATCGAGTTTGGTTCAAAATGGAACAGCATTTGATACGGCAAGATTATGTTAAAAGTGAAACAGGCTATTTGTATGGAACGTTTGTTTTTATTCTTTACAACTTCATGACATGAACATGTATACGTGACGGATATTTTCGAGCCACAAAAGCAGCGGCGCGAAAATTACGAGAATGGAAAATTCGCCTTGCGAACATATAAAGCTACCGGCTCATTTAATATAACGATGAACCATCGACTTCATTCACTTTTACACTAAGTAGACAGGTTCATGATCGTAAAGCTAAACGAGGTTGTAGACCAGACACCTTGGTCTCAAACCAACTTTGAAAACAACAATAAGCTTGGCGAGCTCGTTCACAGCTGACCCTGCGAACTCACTAAATTAAAACACAACGGCATTTATTTACAAATTCATTTGGAGCGAAATAGTCAAAATTTTAGGATAAAAGAGTAGCTTACTATTTTCTCTAACTGATTCTGTGTTAGTTTGACCATAATATAGTTTTCTTGTGTCAAAAAATCTACAACAACAACCGCTCGAAGCGGTTCCTTGAAAATCAACAACCTTGTACGGCACGAAATATGTCAAACGGACTGTACGAAGGAATTTTTTTCCATCGGCAGTTTTTGCAGTGAATACAATTTAACGATCACTTAAACTCGTTACCTTAAAGCTGTTCACATACCAAGCTTACATGTAAACTTAATTCTTGAAATGATCGGCTTTCTTCCGTGGACAAAATTCCGTTGTAAAACGTCCGATCGATCGTCGTAGTTGTGCAGTTCTGAGAATTACGCAAGCAGTTTCCGAGAAAAGATCATCGCAGTGATCTTCGCAAACGGCCTGGCAAAGCCTGTATAAGCTTGAATAACCCCATGTAAGCATATGTACAAACTTTTTTGGTGCTTTCTTTTCTTGCGAGTTGTTTGAAGACCTGCTGCGTCTGCGAGTTGCGACTCAGAGTCAACGCTCTCACCCTCTCATGGTAGATTTGTCACAGCAACAACTCTAACACTCTACCACCCCTCCCTCCGAATATATTTTTTTACCACCCAGAATTTGGGTGGTCACGTGACCAGCCGCAACCAGGGTCTCTCTACTAAACGACAAGGGAGGAAAAGGAGAGAGAGCCTGGAATCGAGGTTGGGAACACGTGACATCAGACAAAGGAACTGTGACGTAGATTAAGGAACACGTGGCTTCAAAACAAAGTAATTGTGACGTAGATTCAGGAAAATGTGAGCCCGTCGGCCTTCTTACAGCGGGACGGGTATACCAAACAAAAATAGGATTTTGAAGATTTTGAAACATTCATAAAAAATTCGCGTTTTCTGCAAATCGCAAAATGTTTCGCAGAAATTCCTTGAGTAATGTTTAGATTCAGATGAGAAAATAAAATAAAAAAGGTTATGGGCAATGTAAAGAGCATTCAAGCAATCATAGCCATACTTTATGACTTTTCCTAAAACTAATTTTGGTGTGTCAATTTTTTGTTCACGTGACTTGATGCTTCCATGGCAACATAGTTTTGACAGGGGTGGGGTGGGGTGGGGTGGGGTGTCACCGGAAAAAAAATAACAAAAATAGAGATTTCAGTGCATTTTGGTGGATCCTTTATTATGGATACTGGGGAAAGCACTTTAATTTATTATTCCTTTTTCGTTTTTACATTTACTGACTAACGCAATTACACGGTGTCCAAATGAAACTCACAAAACAAAATTTCATTTTTATTGATAATAAATATTGCAATTCAAGAGCTCGATGGCACGTCATAACAAAGTACACACAAGCTCACTGGTTTAAATTAAACTTACAGGTCTTGTACAGTTGTTTATTTGATGTAAACACGTCTTACAAATCGAAAGCGAAATAACCCAAAGTTATTACACGCTGAGTTTATAGATCACCGAGCAAGACTGCTTTGCGAGCAGAGCTGACGATTAGAGGGTAGTAAAAAATTACAAATTCGATCACGCCTGGTATTAAGTTGAGCGGCGAAGTTTCATTTTTAAACAATTAATAGTCGTCGCCCCCCCCCCACCCCCCCCCCCCCCCCCCTAAAATTATTCTGGGCAAACCTTCATTATTAATTTTCACTTTATAGGGGCGGGGCCGGGGTGGTGCCATTCTTTTTGTTTGTTTTTATATGTTCCTAGGCCTGGTGTTAGTATTCCACCGTTTTGCCATTCCAGCATTATGCTGCATAAGAGTGATAATGAGTGTCTTGTCCAATAACACAACACGGTGACTATGGTCAATGCCTGCTAGATGTATCTAGAGTCCAACGGTACATATTAATCATTTCATGTTGTACGGTAAGTGAATTAATTCAATACAATATTTATCTATTTTCAGATCTTGATCACTGCTGGCTTTGGTGTTGCTGTGGGGACTAAATCTAATATTGTACCTACTTCTGCTTTGGTGAGACACCAAATAAATAGTATAATAATTGGCGCCAAAGGCTCGTGAATATTAACCATTAGTAAAACTCTACTAGTATACTAATGCAAATGAGACAATCTGATTGGCTGAGCTACTCGTACACTATCAGCCATTAGTGTGCAGTGGCTGGAGGTCGTCTACAAAATTGCGGTTTCTTCTCGTTTCTCCGAAGTTTTATATTTATAGTTAATACTAGACGATTGTTATGATTTTTACTAAAACAATTAGTATATACCAAACCAGTGAATAGTGCTTTTCGCGCGTTCTGATTGGCTAGCTCGGAGGTGAATAGTCTTTGCAAAATGGCCGTGCGTTTTGCTTATTTGATCAAAGCAGAAATTACTTCTATAAACGAGGCCGCTACATGTCACTGTGTTATCAAAAATACCTGAATATATTTAGAGGTGATCATTTGTAGCAAGTTTAGTCGTGTCACTAAATAAAATCGCCAAACATGTCGTACAAAATGTTTTGTTTACTATCGAGCAAATAGCTAGAGTAAGAACGTGACAACGCTCAGTTGTAAATAATTTCGAACAGTTTTAAAAGTCTTTGAAGTGGTTCCAAACGCTGTCCGATCCAACTAACTTCAAAATGCAATTCCTACCTGAAATCCTGAATACAGCAGTGTCAAAAAGCAATAAGTCCCTGCTGCCAACGATTTAGTTTTGTATTTGGATCGACTAATCTCGGTCTCACTACGCTAGAAAATATTTCTGTTGCCGTATCATGATCAAGAACTGCCCAAATGCTGTGTCTTCTTCAAACTTTACTGCTTCTCCCCTCCGGTAAATTAAAAGCAGTAACATCAGACGGTGGATGCAGTCACATCAGTGTGAGAAATAATTGAACTGGAATCACGAAAACGTCTTCGGTTAGGCAGCATCTTGACCATCTTCTTCAGTTTATAACGGCACTTGCAGCTTCAACATCAGTTTCTCAGGCAATAGAAACTGACAGAACTTGAGAAAATAGGACTCGTCGCTTTTGGTCCATCAGTAAAAACGGAAACAAATAATAATTTTCCCCTTGAAATCGTCAAAGTCCATTCAACATACGAGACATGTTGATCGCCTGATGTTGTCATGTGACTTTTCCCGCGCTGTCCTTGGTCGCGCGTAGGGTTCCACTTTTAAAGGATTTTTCCGATTTTCCGTGGTAAAATAAATCTATAATTTTGAAGCTAGCTATTTCACTGGTTCGGTATATACTAAAACTATCGGCTCGGTAAATATCCACCACTATCCACCTCCACTTCGGCGAATAATTGTTAAATATACACGAGCCTGAGGCAAACAATTGTTTTAGTGTAATTTCAAGAGGTGAATATCGAGACCTTCAAAATAACGGGCTAAAACATGGAAAACAATGCATATGAGTACCGACTGGTTTGACTGGTTACATCATGATCAATTTCGAATCATTTTTTTAATAATAACTTACACATCAATTTTAGCCTTGAAATTAATTACAAAACATTACAAAAAGACATTCATCGGGTACCTTTGTTTGATCGTTGGTGATTTCATGAGCAATTGTAGGTATCGTCTGGAAATGAGTAAGCTCCGGTCTTAGAATGGTAAATTTCTGACCGTCACCCGATCTGCATAGGACTTTGTCATCACTGGCGATCTACAAAACCACTATTTACGATTTTTAAATGCATTGAAAACCACTTATTAAAAACATTTTTGGTCCAAAGTTATTCGAGGTCATTTTTCCTAAATTCGCAGTGCGTTGAAGATGCAGGACTTTGAGTATGAACGAAAATGTCATTGAAAAAACAAATGTGATTATGATATCGGATTATTATTTTGACCTCTGAAAGTTATACTAATATACTACAGGCTAACTGTGATATCCGAAAGAGGCATGTGGTCATGGGACAGCACCCAGGGTAACCACAACATTCTAACAAATTTTGAGTTTGATTTCACCCCATATTTTGTTTATAATGGTGATAATCTGTGTTCTTCATGGTTATTTGAGTAAGCTTTTAATAATTGTCCTGATGTAGAACGCAGAAACGGATCCAATCCCATTTTATAGTATGCTGGCTTCATGTTTAATTTTACCCACAGTTATTACTGATCAATTGTTATTATTATTAATTGTTATTATTGTTAATTGTTATTATTATTTGTTATTTTATCGTTTGTAATTTTATTAAAATTATGTTTATTTGTTTAACTTCCCCAGGTTATTACCTACAGAGCATTAAACATCTCCTGCGCCATCCTGTGTGGTTTTATCTTTAACTGGTATGGTACAGCTGTCTCTATATATGCAAGTCCATTAGCTGTTGGTGATGATGAGAATTTCGCTGTTGTGGCCATAATTTTTCTCATGGCACTGATCGAGATTTTCCTTTCCATCTTGGGAACATTGGCTTCGCAAAGTAGAAATTATCCATACATGCAGGTAACTCTTAGACGCAAAAGAAAATAAGAATAAAAATATATAAACTGCGACAGCCTCCCAAAATTTATCTCATGTTTACATCAAGCTAATTATGTAAAAACAATTGTGCTATTTTATATTTCTTAAACTGCATTATTTCTGAATCTTGTAACAGCTTACTGATCACCCAATGGGATCTTATTATAACCAATCTGAAATGACAGCGCCACTGATGCCTGGAGCCATGCAGGTACACAAGTACAGATGTACATGATACTTTAATGTATGATACTTATTATACGACATAGCATTTTAGAGTGCGAATACGCTCAACGGACGAGTGCAAATATGAGACCGTATTACACGGGTCTTAGTCCTCCTGATCGCGCGCTACGGAAAACACTGTTGAAAGCCTATATTTTAGGAAATACTTATGTCGTATAATAAACAATTTATTCAGCGGAAAGTTGTGTAATACGGTTGGGCATTTTTACTCGTCAATGTTTATTTTTCTCGCCTAAAGGCTCGAAAAAATAAAAACTGACTCAGCCGTATTACACAATCATTGTTCCGCTGAAACACCTCTTTTTATTTAACTCTAGACTTTATTTAGCAAATACATATTAATCCAAAACGCTCTGGTTATTTGAGAACATAATTAAATTTAGAAAACACTACAGCCACATGAGTGTATTCTATATTTCTTAAAAGTTCTCAAATAACCAGTCTATATGTAGAATTAATGTCCATGAAACAAGAAAACATGGCTTTTTCTATGTTTTATTTCTCTGATACACGTACATGTAAGATGTTTTTTTTTAACCAATCAGAGCTCGCGCATAAATATGCAAGGCAATGCGAAGACATTAGAATTAAGACAAGAATAACATGCAGTACTGTATATGTAGCTACAGTATAGGCATTACCTATTATATAGTCCATGTAATCATATGAGTTTCTAACATGTGGTTTAAATGAGCTAAACATTTTGCTACAGTGTATGTCATTCCAATTTTAGTCACTTTGTATCACAGACCACACGTAATTAAGGTTGCCACGCTGACTCCATGCCTTGGCAACTCCAACTACAGTAAGATGAACCTCCACAAGTGATATCACTTCTATATTATAAGCCACCTATCTACAACAATCAGGACTTTTCATCCCGGCCATGCGCCAATCCATACCCTTTAAAAGTCTCATTGAAACATTCCTACAACGACCAGTTAATTATGCCCCAGGGTGGCTGCTGGGTGAGGTTCAACTGCAGTGGGAATAGCATGGCAGGACAAGCAAAGGCTGACTGGGCGAGGGTGGCTGGAAGGGGTACATTAATACTGCCACAAGGCCCAATATGTGTGACATCGGGAGTACAGTCGACCCTCCTATAAGCGGACACCCATGGGGCCTGAACAAGTGTCCGCTTATGGGAGGTTAAAAAATGTAGTGTTTGTATGTAGCTGGGTACACGATTAAGTGTCCGCTTACGAGAGGTGTTCACCTACGGGATGTGTCCCGGCCGTTAGCGGGGGTTCGACTGTACATGTATCTATATAAACATCCCACTGACAAAATTAATGAGTTCGTTTCGTTCTTTTTCCATTGCTCAAAAGATAAAAGCAGCAGTTAGTCTGCTAATATATGGATCAACCTTGTCAAAAAGCCGAGAACATAAACATCCTCTAGCCATCACGCATACCATTTTGCTTGTGAAACTAGATTGGGCTCTAGTTGCTTTAAAAACCAACAGAATCACCGGGAGGAAGGCGAATTAGCCTGTGATGCTGTTGTGAGGCCAGGCTTTAGAACTAAGTGCTGTTCAGTTTGAGCCTTTACATGTGCGTATGGGGCATGGAAACTGACTTTTAAAAAATGCGGTAAAGCTACTTTATGATCGGTGCTATTAAAAGTATATTTATTTATCACTTTTGCTTATTATTTTGCCACCATTTTTCCTTTACCAAGGGAGCATTGCGGACCCGAGCTGGAGCAGCAGCCTACCAACCAATGCCACAAGCTGCATTCCAAGCTGGTACTCCTGTAATGATGGCTCCAGCTTATTTCAATCAGACGGCCCCTGTCATGTTAGTACCCGCACAGAACATGCAACAAATACCTGGCTCAGCAGGAGGTGGGCTAATACATGTTCAGGTTCCTACAAATCAGGTGCCTTCTGGTGCCACACAAGTGAGCGCCCCCTCCAGGGTGCCTGAAATAGCCACCTATCCGTGTGGACCCCAGTCCTCTGATGAAATATCGGTAAGATAGGTTTGTTTTCAGTTGTTTCAGTCTCATTCGATTGCTTAGCTTTTTCTTATATGCAGACTATTAGATTAGTAGAAATATAATCACTATCTACCACGGATGCTGTAATCTGATTGGCTATCTACAATACTCACTATCTATTCAATTTTTGCAGTATAAAAAGTATATTATGATTAAAATGGATTTTCTAATAAACCGAAGAGTAGAGAGGACACCGATGTTGTCATACTTGTTGGTCGGTTACGATTGTAAGGCTAAACAAAAAACACGTCCGATTCTTCTTAGACTGCGCGTCTGGCATCGAAATGGTGGATATCCACACTGACTGTAGCGTAATTTCTTTCGGAATCTGCTGCAGTAGTTATTTTGACAAAGCTGCTGTAATGTATGGCTGCACTTGACGAGTGAACAGTAGGATATTGATTTATTGTATAAAAGGCTAATTAACCTCCCTATGGGTGTGTGCATACAATACATTCCCAACGGTACTCATCGGTCGATCAGTGGTACGTCAATGGCTGCAAAGTAGGACAATCCATGTTTGAGATTCATTAACTTGTAATACACTCGGCGATGATAGGCGAGTGAAAGCTTATATTCACTAGAACGAGAACAGTAAAATTAGTTAACAGCCACGTGGCGTATTATCAGTCTTCAAATGAGTGAACGTTGATGAGTAATGGTTGAAACTCACCATTGCACGTGATACAAGCACTTGGGCTTTGTGCACTTCAGAATCTGAAAATTGGTGCACGCAAAACAAGTAAAGAAAAGGCACTATAAATACGATGTCGTGTAGCTTAGCTTGAATAGTACTCTCCACCTTTTTCACTCGGTCAAACGTTCCATTCACTTTTGGAACCTATTATGTTGCGTCTTTATGTTGATTTTTTCCATCGATTGACCAATCCAATCCAAATCCAGGTAATTCTGGAAAGAAGAAAGGCCAGAGTCTAATAATTGCACTGGGAGTACAGTAGTTCACTCTTTGACTGGGTTAGAATTTTGGAAAACCGACAGAAATATAAAACAATACAGGTTTTCAAAGTATAATAAATAACCTAATGGTAACCAATAGCAACGGTGCGGTGCATTGCCCTGTAATACTAGTCTACATTTTTGGTCTGACTTTTTTTCCCCTTTTTACACAGGGCATAATTTAAAGGAAAAGACATGGTGTGGATCGTAGAAAGACTTGTTCCGCTATTTACCGTAGCATAGTATTATATTGATATTTAGCATAACCCAGTGGCTGACTATTGGCAAACTCGCAATCTGATTGGCTACACAGGCAGCTACTATCGATCAATATACGGCTATTGGTGCGCGCGCACAGTTTTTCGTGCATTACGGCCAAAAAGTATTAAACAAAACCGTCAATAAATCAGTTTTATTGATATTCTATGTTTAATAGATCAGCCACTGGGTTATGCTAAAACAATTAGGCGGTTCGCTCTCGGTTTCTATCGACTTTGATAGTTTACTCGGGGCTCCGCTTCTTGCCAACTATCAGCCGATAGAAACCTCGCGCTTGCCGTCTAATTGAAACACGACCATTTACTTAGATTGTCAAAATACAAATTTTTAGGGTCGTCCATGTGGTTTGGGTATACGGTATACAGTGGTATTCTGCTGTTAGCAGAAAATGTACAGTCGTTTACGATGGAATATAATGGGATTAATATATTTCCATCTATGTTGATCTGTTTCGCATTCGACTTCAAGCGCGTCCCACACCCACATCCCCCCTCTCCTCCCCGACTTACCCTGAAATTTGAAGAAAAAATAGCCCCACGGGAAGGTGCGCTCAAACCTCGGTTGTCCGCTGACTCAGTGAGAAATAGCGCGGATAATCGAAAATATGGAATTATAATAAAGGTTCCGCGCAATTCAGGATCGCAGCCTCGGGTAATAGAGGTTCGACTGTACTACTTGATAGTTTTCACTTGACTCGATCAATAGGTAGAACCATATATACCATATAATCCACTGTACGGAAAAATATGGCGGCTGTACATTTTACCGCAATACCTTGCGAACCTAACAGCCGATAGGCACAGAAAACCATTTTTTTTTTGCGAAATTCGTCCCTGTACATTGTGTATCCTAGGTTTGAAGTGTTTAGAACTGGGGTTTTCGTGCGCTATGAATTATGGGTAAATGTCCCAGTCGCTATCTTTTTCGGTTCGGTGGATTTTACAATCTCGTTCCCAGAGTCCTCGTTACCCTTGTGCAGCGGTGGAGCGGCCAACAAGGACCTCTGGGATATTTAAGCGATCCGCCATGACCGGATTCTAGGACTTCCGGCCGTACTGCGCATGTGTTCGACCCCATGTTTAACGGACGCCAATATTCTTAGACTTCCGGTCTTACTGCGCAAATCAGGCGGATCACCCTATCCCAGAGTTCCTTGCTGGCCTCTCCACCGATGGACAAGGGTAACGAGGACTCTAGGAACGAGATTGTGGATTGTATCATTCCGTAGGTGACGTCACACCTTAAGTAGCGCTTGTATAAGTACTAACGTTATTTTTTTTAGGACCGATATGTTGATTCGCGAAACTTTTCCCATCCCCTTTCTCTCGAAAAATGTCCTTCTGAAAGTACGGACTTGTCGAAATAGATAGATGAGTCGCTTTGTGTAGGGCAGTACATCGTCTGACTTGTGCATGTGTTTTTTTAATGAAAGCTGAAACTTATTTGAATTGTGCGAACGTAACGGCCAACCGAAAGTAGCTAAAAGCTGAACGTTGGAGCCCCTTATGGGCTTGGATTAGAAACTTATTGTTTAACCGGCTAAAATACCCATGGAAAATAATTATTTTTAATATTAATTTACAAAATATAAATAGCTTTTAAAGATGATTTACAGTCCGTACTGCGCAATCTCCGCCTGCAATATTTATGAGTCGCATACGAAGAAATGCAAATACTAGCAAAAATAGAAGTTGTTGTACAAACTTACATTTTTCTTCATTATTAAATAAACAATAGCCGCCATTTGGCGCGAAAATATACACGGATATTTGTCCCCGGACATTATCTGTTCCGAGAAGCGAACAGTTTTCCGAGAGCGAAGCTCGAAGAAAACTGTGAGCTTCGAGGAACAGATAATGTCCAAGGACAAATATCCGAGCATATTTTTGAAGCCAAATGGAGGCTATTGTAGTTATTATCCTTCAAATATTTTTTTCACAAGGCCGTTCTGTTTGCCGTGGAAGATCTCGGTCGGCCAAGCTGTTAAACATCAACATTATTATGTTGGCGTTCAAAAATATTTCTAGTCTGTTCAAAACAATCAGTTCTATTTAATTTAGCAATTTATTTGAGACGAAAACTGAACCTGCGAACGTGAAACGCAAATTTTCAAAACTGGGGAATATCACTTGGGGAATATCACCCGGATATTCCCCAGTTTTGGCTGCGTCACGTGACGTGTTTAGACCAATCGTGCGCGAGAAAAAATTTTGATGGATTATAACTCCAGATATCCTTGCCAAACAATAATAACGAATTGAAGAACCTCGGCGTTATCCCAAACCGACGTTTCAGCTCATCGAGCATTCATGAACTCAACGACCCGTAATGGCGGACTCAAAAACTTTATGTACGCTATAACCAAAGTGTAACGTATCAACAAATTAAAAACAAAATGAAAACAAACCCTGAGCATGCGCAGTACGGACTGGAAATCATATTTAAATAATGAAATTAACCTGAAGTAGGTGAAATTACTAGTAGTACTACAATAACTGTGCAAATAAAGACCGGTGACATGTTTATAACGTAAATATTAGGTAGTGGATATCATTCAAAGGTGTTTTTTATAGTCCTTCGCGCGACGTGCATACTCACACATGACACACAGCATTCACACTAAGCCGGAACATGTTTAGAGTCGTTTCACCCAAACACTTAAACTTGTAATTGCATTGTTCACATATTTTAGGTGTGCATCAGTCAAGCATACTCCGTGCTTTGTTTTATCCGTGTCCAACTCGCAAATTACCCAGATCTTGCTGGTGAATATTTCGTTCGTGTGCTTTTTGTGCTTGCGTTCGTTTTCACTTGTGCATAATTATTGTACTTGTGTCGCTAGTGAAAACCAGAATTTATAGTCCAGATCAACTGAGACGATTCTAATACTCACTTCGTGGGGAACAAACGAAACTGTTTGTTTTAATTTGACTACTGATTCAGGATTACGGGAATATACGACGGCAAAGCTGTAGCGGTAGCTTTAATTTCATCCTGAAAATGGTATTTAAAATATACCCAGTCGTCCCTTGCGTGAGTTGTAACCGATTGCGTGACGAGCATTTCCGACATTTATTGTCCCAAGAACCTTCGCGTGAGAGACAGACATTTACGGTGTTTATGATGGCGGTTCTATCTCCAATGATGGTTCGTAATCTCGTTTCATATGGGAGGCCATACCATTCAAAAGTGGTACGAGTTCACGATTGGTGATTGAGAACACGATCGCTATGGTTGAGATTATCGATTGGTGATCGAGAACGACGATCGCTATGGTTGAGATTCACGATTGGTGATTGAGAAAGACGATCGCTATGGTCCAAAACACGATTGATGATTGAGAACACGTTCTCTATCGTCGAAAAAAAGATAAGTGATCGAAAATGTCGATCGCTGTGGTCGAGAATTTCGATTTCGATTGGTGATCGAGAATGTCGACAAATGGGATTGAGAATATCAATTGGTAATCGAGAATTGGAAAGGACTGGAAACGAGCCTGGGATAATACACTCATACTTACATCAAGTAGTAAATGAATTTTCGCGCTCGCTGAAAAAAAACATGGCGTCGAACACGTCTTCTGACGCTGGAAAGCGAATAATCGAAGAACTACAGCAGAAAGCATCCGAACTTTCCACACTCCTCGGCAGCGAAACGGCAAAGCAATCAACAGTTACTCCACCAAATCAAAGTGGTTCTGCCAGCCGCACTTACATGCCAAGTTTCCGAAGGCAGTTTTGTAATTCAACTTCAAGTTCCAACACTTACCGTGCTAAAGGAAAAGGAAAAGGAAAGTCCGTTGTTAAAGGACCATTCATGAGAGATGTTATTTACTAACTGGCCCCGATGTCAATAAGGTTCCCAGGCAAGGCAAGCGAGTGTGGCTGATGGAAAATGGCTTCATGATTTCAGGTTTCCAATTGCAAAAGGAGTGGTCCGAGTGCGTAGTTGAGGCTTGTCTACGAGAAGCATTCGAAGACAAGATTCCACTCGGTGTAGACTTCGAGATCCTCATGCCTGTTCACAGCACTCTCATCAAACTTACTCTGGCACCAGGGCAAAGTCTAAATGGTGTAATGGTTCACAGAGTATTTGAGGAAAAACCCATATACATCAGACCGTTCCAGGAAATCTGCGATGTTAGCAGTTGCAGCATCAAGAGATATCGTGAAACGTCTCCCGACCAGGAAGATGATTTCATACGTCATACTAAGGTAAAGGCTATGTTGGGCTTTGGATTGGGGAGACTTATATTTTACATACAAGAGAACTTCAATTTCACCCAGGGGAGAGTCCATCCAGAGAAGAACCCTGGGGGGGGGGGGGGGGGGGTACTTGACCCATGTTTGGGTATAGGGGTGCCGCTGAGGGTTTGAAAACCTGACCCTATTTAGGACAAAAATAAAATAAAAATACCTAATGGTGTAGGACAACATCCTCTATTTTAGGACACTCTTTAGGTTGCAATTTAGCGAATAACGTTTGACTGATATGTGGCAAACATCTTCGATCTCTAAATACTGTATAAAGCATATTTTTAAGACGACAATCGTGCAACCATACTCTGTTTAGGACAGACTCGCATAAAATTATATACCCTGTTCAGGGCAGAGAGGCCAAAAACCACACCCTGTCTAGCGGCACATCCCCGTATAGGCCATATAAGGGAGTACCTCCCCCCCCCCCCCCCCCCTCCCCAGGGTTCTTCTCTGGATGGACTCTCCCCTGGGTGAAATTGAAGTTCTCTTGTATGTAAAATATAAGTCTCCCCAATCCAAAGCCCAACATAGCCTTTACCTTAGTATGACGTATGAAATCATCTTCCTGGTCGGGAGACGTTTCACGATATCTCTTGATGCTGCAACTGCTAACATCGCAGATTTCCTGGAACGGTCTGATGTATATGGGTTTTTCCTTAAATACTCTGTGAACCATTACTCCATTTAGACTTTGCCCTGGTACCAGAGTAGGTTTGATGAGAGTGCTGTGAACAGGCATGAGGATCTCGAAGTCTACACCGAGTGGAATCTTGTCTTCGAATGCTTCTCGTAGACAAGCCTCAACTACGCACTCGGACCACTCCTTTTGCAATTGGAAACCTGAAATCATGAAGCCATTTTCCATCAGCCACACTCGCTTGCCTTGCCTGGGAACCTTATTGATATCGGGGCCAGTTAGTAATATAACATCTCTCGTGAATGGTCCTTTAACAACGGACTTTCCTTTTCCTTTCCTTTTCCTTTAGCACGGTAAGTGTTGGAACTTGAAGTTGAATTACAAAACTGCCTTCGGAAACTTAGCATGTAAGTGCGGCTGGCAGAACCACTTTGATTTGGTGGAGTAACTGTTGATTGCTTTGCCGTTTCGCTGCCGAGGAGTGTGGAAAGTTCGGATGCTTTCTGCTGTAGTTCTTCAATTATTCGCGTTCCAGCGTCAGAAGACGTGTTCGACGCCATTTTTTTTTTCTGCGAGCGCGAAAATTCATTTACTACTTGATGTAAGTATGAGTGTATTATCCCAGGCTCGTCTCCAGTCCTTTCCAATTCTCGATTACCAATTGATATTCTCAATCCCATTTGTCGACATTCTCGATCACCAATCGAAATCGAAATTCTCGACCACAGCGATCGACATTTTCGATCACTTATCTTTTTTTCGACGATAGAGAACGTGTTCTCAATCATCAATCGTGTTTTGGACCATAGCGATCGTCTTTCTCAATCACCAATCGTGAATCTCAACCATAGCGATCGTCGTTCTCGATCACCAATCGATAATCTCAACCATAGCGATCGTGTTCTCAATCACCAATCGTGAACTCGTACCACTTTTGAATGATATGGCCTCCCATAGTTTCACCCTTACAGACGCTAGCAGCGCTCGTGATGATCATAACGGGAATTTTTGATCGAGTTCGTGGTGTGTTTTGGCTAAGTTATATTCTTATACCAGTTTGGACCGGAGTGCTGGTAAGTTTGAGTATACTTGTCTTCAATGATCTGTCATAAAATATCCCAGAAAATATGCGTTCGTGATCATGAGTGAGCGAGAACACACATTTACGCATGGCTCGATTTTTTTTTTTCCAAACCGATTTGTAATTAAGTTCCTCTTAGAATAATGAAAGTCGAAATGCAAACACGTTCTCTTAATAAAATGGTTCGTGTGAAGGATATACGCTTAATTAAATATTACAATCATATGCATGATAGCTATGCGGAAATATTCGATCCGCTTTCGCTATCAACAGGGCAAGAATCGAACCTGCAAAACATGCAAATCTGGAGATTTTGAAAAAAAGCCCAGAAAAACCTGAAGATCGGGGCCTCGAACCTGGAGATTTCAAAAAGCCAAACATAACTCGCGCGAGGTTCGTAACTGCCGTACTCACTGTTGTACGCCACAATGTATCAAAAAGTGAATACATCGCTTCTGTTCAGACACAACAGCAACAGTGAAACAAAGCCGAGACGACGTAGAATTTAAATTGATTTAATGCGATATTTCGGCTAGCCAGAATTAGCCTTCATCAGGTAACTGGTGGAAAATTGCATACGCACTGTTAAGTAGTAGCTACTGTGATTGTGAAATAGTGTAATACAATACTTGTTGATACATTTAACAAATTGACGTCAGTTTTTTATGCGTTTGTTATTGATCATGAATTTCGTCATAACATTGTCAACATTGTCATAACATTTTAGCAGTTTTGTATGTTGTGGGTAAAATGATGAAGAAAACATCTGATTTATAATAAATTATTCTGAGTAGAACAACTTTGATTAATTTTGAGCATATCTATATTAAAGTCTCCCATGAGATAATATAATTTGTTTTCTTTGTTGATTTTATCCAGTAGTTCTTCAAAATGTTCTTCAAAATTTGGGCGGTACATTACACCTATCACAACGTTTTCTCCTGTGTCGTCTGATTTAAATTCAACAAATAATGATTGTAATTGAGGACGCTATTGTAAACCACTGACTGTGATGTAGGTCTCCTCTTTAAAAATTAAATTTATTATCAAATAAAAAAAATTATCTTCTTTAAAAATTGAATAATGAAGTTGGTTTCCCTGGCTTTACGAATAGAGTCTCTAGAGGAATAGGAGTAGCAAGAAAGTGTTCGGAGACCGTTGTGGAGTGTGGATTTAGTGTTAGATTTGTCAACAGTCATTCGATGTTTGTTGAATCTGTCCTTCAAACGTCTCTTCGTTTCTCCTATGTATTGTAAATTACAACGGTTGCATTGTATCATGTAGATGAGATTTTTAGTATTACAGGTAAAATGAGATTTTATAGTACGTGTTGCGCCAGTGGATAGGAATGTATATTGTGTATAAGGCCGTCAGAAATGTAGGGGCAAGTAGAACAGTTATGTCCACAACGGTAACAACTGGATGGGAGCTGCGAAGAGTTAGAGTTAGAGACGTCGGAAGGCAGTTGAGCTTTGACCAGTATGTCACGAAGATTAAGCGCATGTCTGAACGCAACAATAGGTGGGTGTAGGAATACTTATTTTACAGCGATCCGAAGTAAGCAGCAACTGCTGTAATGTTATTGACGAAATTAGATATATGAGCAAGTTAGGGATTAAAGGTGATAACGAAAGGTATGCGGTTACTTTAAAGGGACACTGTCCCGACGTATTTGCTCAAAACTGTTATAAATGCACGAAATGGTCCCTAAATCTATGAAATAAGGACTTAATAAACTATAACTAAATGATAAAAAGCAATTTCTTCAAGAAATTCCATACTGCAACACAATTTTTGTAAAATTTCAAAGATTTCCGAGCCAAACTTGAAACTTTGAAAAACTGACATCCTGACGTTTTTTCAAAAATCCATATTGCAATCCATTTCCATCCTCGCTGTCGTTCGTCATCTTCACTTCCTAATGGGTTCCTGTCATTTCTCGAGTGCTATTCTACAGAATCAAACCATTATTGTTCAACTTCCTATGATCTAGATATGTTTCTGAGCTTTCCAAAATCATGCTAAAAATGAGGACAGTGTCCCTTTAATGCCGTGTGTCTTTAGTTTGTAAAGCAAGCGGTTGCGTGAAATGTCTGTAGCGCGTTTTATTTGTGTAGAAAGGTAAGCAAACAACCAAGGAAAAACACATTTTTGTTATCATGCATACTAATTTTGGGTGTGAATTTCTTGCCTGAAAATAGTTTTTATTGTCAATAATTTCCCGTGGTACAATCCACGTAGCAACTAGTTGAGTGCAACTGCGCCCGCTCGGTTGCCCGGCACCGCTACCGCTATGTCCGTAATTATGCAAACCATTTATAAGGAGTTTCTATCCCCCCCCCCCCCCCCCCCCCCCGGTCTCCATTAATAAAGTTCTATAGACTTTTAGTAAACCGCTCTTACGCTCGGGAATCTCAAAACGTCGTTATATTTTCCACTAAATAAATCTTATTTGGAAGGTCAACCGAGGAGTAGTTTATGTCAGGAACTTGTCATTCCCGCCGGGTTTTGCATTTCGTTGATAAGAACTTCTCTGCGGGAATTTCTAAACAATATATTTTTTTCCCGGCGATAACTTTTGTTTTTGTTCTCGCCGGGAATACAATCGGGATTTTTTTTATCGGCGGGATTCTCGCCAGGATTCGTGATGATATTTTTTCGCGCCGGGATCCCGGTAAGAAGAAAGGGATTTTCGGCGGGAATCCCGCCAGGATCAATGACGGGAATTTTCTCCCGGCGGGAACAATTTCATATCGGCGGCATCTTAGCGGGATCCCGGTGGTAACGGGATTCTTGGCGGGATCCCGGCAAGATCCCGGTGGCTATTTCAAAAGGGCGAGCATTAAATTGTAAGTTGTGAAAAAAAAAAAAAACCCTGAGAGCTTACCCATTGCTTACCCATTGCTAACCAGTTTTTGAAAGTTTGCTACCCAGTTATTTAATAACAAAGAGGTTTTATGCACATTTTATTTATTTACTCCAATTATAGAGGCAGTCATAGGAGTAACTTTTTCTTTGCATTAATTTTCTCCTCCTGTACAGCGGTAATAAATACAGGATTCGTTCCGGTCGGTAGTTGAAACAAAGACGATCCTGCCATCTCAGTCTGAGCAGAAATTGTGTTTCCCGGCCCACGATGAAAGTAGAATTTGCCTGAAAGTAGACGTTGTTCGAGATTGTGTGGGTCTAAAGCTTACACTGATTGCATCTACGAATATTTCGCAATGGTTTATTGAGATAAAACAAAAGAAAAACGTGAGCATGTTAGAAAACAGCCAATTACAGTCGCTAGTCAATTTTTCCATTCTGCCGCCATTTTGTTTGTTGTTTTTAGCCATGCAATGTTTGACGGGATACAAACCTGTTCCAAGGCCCAATAACATTACCATACCAGGGTTGGTTTCATTGCAAGTAAATAGGCGAGGAAAAAAACAAAAAAAAACATTAAAAAAATTCCCATTCAAAATACCCATTTTAGAAAAATACCCGAGTCTGTTAAAACCGGAATCACGTGCGCAGTTCCGGTTGTCGTGCTTCCGCTAGTGCCCTGAGGGTATGCCGCCCTGGGGAATGCTGGTACCCCTCTCACGTGACATGTATTCTAAGAAAGGGGGAATAGGGGGTATGCCACCTCTCACTAGAGTCACATTAAGTTAGATATAAAACTTAATGGAGAGAAAAAGGTGTAATTGTAATTAATTTAAGTTTAAATACCATTGTCTATTAAAAAAAAGTGACTGTGTTTTCTTTCAAAAATATGTACATATGTTATGACTTGTGCTGAGGCAGTTGTAGAAACTCGTATACCCACACTACGCATACATACATCTCACTCCCGCACACGGGGACACCGTCACACCTACCATCATCCCACCAAATTGTTCGCTTCAAATGGAAACCTTCCCGCGTTTGAGACCTCAAACCCCCACCGAACAAAATGTGCTTTTTCCTTCCCAAAAAATAGCCCACCCCTTCTACTGTAATTATAGAAAAATACAAAAGGACCTCGTTTGGCGCCACGTTTTCAACAGTTGTAATCAAAGTCTAAAAACTATGGCTTTTTAAAAGAAGACAGTGGTTTTCTTTGAAAAAAATGTGTCTGTCGTGACTCTCTCGTCCCAACTCCCGCGCGCGACCCCTAGTTCGTACTCAGGCGCCTGTTCTCGGTCTCCGAAATGGCACGAGATCGAAATCGCCTTCTGATTGGTCGAAATCGATCACGTTACCCAAATCCTGTGCTCTGATTGGCTACCTGGTATACTTGCACCTTATATTACTAAGTTCAACTATATAAAACTGCCTCTAATATGCACGTGTTACTATTATTATGATATTTATTGCTTCCAGTCACGGATAACAACAACAACAACAACAACAAACTTTATTTTACCCCACAAGTTACTAAAAGTATTTACAATAATTGGACAGAAAAAAATAATAGGGGTACTGGCTACCCGAAATAACCTGGAAGTTAAAAATGCCAGGCAGCCAGTTAATATAAATATATAATTTACATGTTAAGGTCGGGCACACAAACAAACAAAGACACACACGCACACACGCAAAAATAGGAATAAAACAGAGTTACGCTAACTACCAGTAGACTAATATAATAAAT
Organism: Desmophyllum pertusum; assembly: GCA_029204205.1. Classification (NCBI taxonomy): domain Eukaryota; kingdom Metazoa; phylum Cnidaria; class Anthozoa; order Scleractinia; family Caryophylliidae; genus Desmophyllum; species Desmophyllum pertusum. Next base: position 293,978 of record MU826860.1, read on the forward strand.
AATAGATAAGGATAATAATTATTGTGTTGCAAAACAGCATTTTTATCCATTAGGAGCGATGTACAGAAAGCTAGTAATCTTTGATTAAGTGTTGTTTCATTTTCTTTTTAAATAAAGACAACGAAGAAGATTTCATTTCTTCGTCAATGGCATTCCATATTGATGGACCTTGAAATATTATATTAAATATTCCATAATTTGTTCTTGCTTTTGGAAGATAATAAGACTGTTTTGCAGCAAGCCTTGTGTTATAGTTGTGGGTTCGTTTTATTTTAGTGAAGAAGGAATGAAAGACAGATGGTAATAGGTGATTATGATATTTATACATAAAAGTTGCTATATGTAGAGTTACAAGATCAAAAAATTTTATAATGTCAAGATATTTAAATAATGGACTAGTGTGCTCGTCGAATCTAGAGAAAGTAATTATTCGTATTGCTTTTTTTTTGCAAAATGAAAATTGGTTGAAGAGTGGTCTTATAGGTATTTCCCCAGATAATTATTCCATAGGTCAGAAAAGGATATATAAGGGCATAATATAAGCTTAAAAGAATATCTAGACTTACATAATAACGCAGTTTAGAGAGGATACCAATGCTTCTTCTGATTTTTTTAGTAATGCATTCAACTTGCTTCTTCCAGTTTAGGTTTGAGTCAATTAGATTGCCGAGATATTTTATACAGAAGTCCCGCTTAAGCTGCTTGTTATTTATTACAAGATTGACATTTTGATTTTGTAACTTCTTTTGTGGTGGATGGAAGATTACAAAATTTGATTTTTCGATATTGAGTGAGAGTTTATTAGCACATAGCCATATATGGACTATGGCTAGTTTGTGGCTTAAAATGTATTATTTGCTTAATGCCCTTCCATATCCTTTTACCATCTTTAATATTATCAAAGAAATATTGATTATAGTATTGTTTTTTGCTTATTTTTAAAAGGTGATTGAATTTATTCCTGTATAGCTTAAATTTTGTATGATAATAGGTAGATTTTGTCTTAAGGTATTTCTTGTAATGATTATTTTTAACTTGAATAGATTTTCGTAGAGCACTAGTTATCCATGGTTTTGATTTAAGCTTTATTTCCCTCCTAGATAGTTGTTTGACAGGTATATGTTTGTCTATTATATTAGAAATCTTTGAATATAATGAGCTAAACATGGTGCTTGCATTGGCATTAAATACAAATACAGTTTCCCTGATAGCATATCTGATAATTTATCAAAATTAGCTGATAGGCTCCTAATGTTATAATTTAACAAGGAGAAGGAATGGCCATTTAATAAACACTCACTGATGTCATAATTACTATGGAAATCATGAGTACTATAGAAACCAAAGTTATTATCCGAAGGCATGTTTAGATCAACATCTAAGTTAGTGAGATGCGGAATATTACTAGGAGAAGCAATACTTAGGGATGGAAGCGAATGAGACAATTCACAGGCTTTCTCACTAGTATCTATGGCACAAGTGCCAGTAGGGCATTTAAAGCAATACATCAAATCATTGATAGTTCTGTACATATAGGTACTTATCTAGACTGCAACTTTTGAAGGTCATCTTTGTTTCGGATGAAGTGAACAGTGGTGTCCTTGTCTTTTCTCATAAAGATTTTTCCATTTAGAGTCCAAATGAACTTGAACATGATATCCTTCTTCACCTTTAAACAATCCTTGAATAATACTCGATTCCTTTCTGTCAGACTCTCTGCGAGGTAGATGTTGTTTTTCGCAGAATATCCAATATCTTCAGTTGTTACATCTCTAAGCTGCTTCCTCGCACGATAAAACTTATCTTTGACATCACGCCTCGTGAATTTGACTACTGCATAGGCGGTGGCCCAGGCTTGTCCTTGTATGCTTGGCTTTGAGGCATTCGATGACTAACAGATATGTCACTTTCGGTAATTTCGACTCCTATTAATTTACCGATATTCTTGACAATATCATTGGTTTGTTCTTCTGATGGAGTAGCGGCGACAGGGATCCCTCGGATTTCCACACACTCCCTGCGAGTGTATTGCTCTAGGTCATGGTTTGCTCTTGTAACTAAGTCCAGCGAGCTTTCCATGCTGTGGATTGTTGACTTCAAAATCTTATTCTCGTCCCGCAACGCCTTTCTCTCGTCATTAGCGCTCTTCATCATCTTTTCCATCTCATCGTACTTCGCATTTACAAATTTAACATGATTCATCGCTGCTTCGACTGTCCTTTTCATTTCGGCGATAATCGAGTTGAGTGGGGCAAGTTTCTGTTCGAGTTTCTAGTCTAAGATAGCGGCTAGTTGCTCGCAGTTAATGGTCGTCATACTGGTAGACACACATAACACTAAACTGGTACACTAAAAGACTGTAGAGAACACTTCTAGAGGCAAGATATGGTCAATTTCTTTACGAGCGAAGAAAATGCCGCCATCTTGTCCGTCGACCGCTGACCGCTCAGGGAGGGAGCTGAGCAAATCTTATGTTTTTTTTAGAGGCGGAGTGTGTGTGTGTGGTGGGGGGGGGGGAGTAGGGGGGGGGGGGGGGGGTTCCCGGTTTTACTATTCTGACAATCGTTCTTTCCTTGTGACTGTGTGTTCCTGCTGTAGATATACTGTTAGTATCCCGCTGATTTTATCATTTTTAAAAACAACCTGCTGGGTCGAAAGTATTTGTCTTCCCCAATAACACAACAGAATGACTCAGCTGGTCAGTGCCTGCTAGATTGATCTGAAGTAAAACACTCTAACCATGACTTACGTTAATTTTCATTGAGTGTTTTACAGTGTCAGAGTGAATTAATTTAATTTGTCCATTTTCAGATCTTGATCACTGCTGGACTTGGTGTTGCCGTGGAGACCAAATCAAATATTGTACCTACTTCTGCTTTGGTGAGAAACCATTTTTTGTTTACAGTAGCTGGTCAGAGCCAAGTTATAATTTATTCTAAGTAATCATATTGTAAGTAGGCTTTTTGTTTGGTGTGAATAAAAAGAATAAAACAATTGATATGTATTAATCATCACGTCTACTATAACAAATTAATCATCCGTCAAGGAGACAGTGACCCAAGATGTGCATGTATCAACTGGTATAACCCTTTATTAAGCGGACAGTAGCAGAATCGAAGTCCCAAAATTTATCAGTCCCCTTGTTTACTGTAAATAATACCTCTATTAAGCGGAAATTCCCCGAGGGTGTCCGCTTAATACACTGGTTTTACTGTATGTATTTTGCTGGTCGAGCACTTTTTATTAATTTGAACAGTTCAGTGAGTTGTTTTCCTCAACGACTTTCAAAGGTGCAATTTTGTTATAACCAGTGTTCTCCTTGACATCAAGTCCACTCCCACATTTGTTAGATTCTAGCTGATTGGTAAGGTCACATTGACACGGTGGGCTGAACAAAAAAGCATTGTTATGTGTACATGTAATGAGTATGTATAGTCGTTTTCCAGTGAGGCTATGTAACATGGTGATGTGAAAACACTACAGGGAAAGTTTGGAATAATAGTACTCAATATAGTGACTCAGGTTTACATGTACATAAACTTTCCAATTCTCCCAAACTGTCTCTTGTGTTTGCATCAGCCTATGAAAACATGCACACCGTTTACTAAATATACCAAATAGAAAACGAATTCCGTGTTTCCATAGAGTTATGGTAACACGAGTGGAGTTTTGGAGGACGAAAAATGCTGTGGAAACACTCACTGCAGGCGAGTGACTCTTCGCAGCAATTTTGAGTTCTCCCAAACATGCTAAGGCTCGGAAATTCGGCATGGTATTTTTTTAGTTTCATGTTGGGTTTCACTTTAAGCCTCAGGGATTTTTGTTTTAGGTTTTAATTGCACCTTCCTGTCACTTTACCCCCCACCCCCCCCTTCCCCCCCTTCCCCCAGGAGTATGATATATTGACTTTACTTACGCCTAGTACCCCGCCTGGGGCATAGGCCGCCGACAAGTGTCCTCCAGACGTCTCTGTCCTGGGCTTTCCTCTCTAGCTGGCTCCAGGCCAGCCCCAATCTCCTGATGTCTGCTTCCAGGTCCCGATGCCATGAGTTTCTTGGCCGTCCCCTCCTCCTCTTACCCTGGGGGTTCCAGGTCTGGGCTTGCCTCGTGATGTTCGTTTGAGGCTTGCGGAGAGTATGACCTACCCATCTCCAACGCCTCTTCATGATCTCGGCATCTGCTGGCATCTGGTTGGTTCTCTGCCACAGGTCGTTGTTGCTGATGGTGTTTGGCCAACGTATCCGGATAATTCTTCGTAGACATGTGTTAATGAAGGTCTGCACTTTCTTTGTGGTTGCCACGGTTGTCCTCCACGTTTCTGAACCATACAGTAGGACAGGTTTGACGTTACTATTGAAGATCCTGATCTTGGTCTGAAGTGTCAGTTCGTTTGAACTCGAGGTGTTCTTCAACTGCAGGAAAGCTTCTCTTGCTTTGCCGATCCTGGCTTTGACGTCAGCTTCCGTGCCCTCCTGATTGTCAACTGCACTGCCCAGATATGTGAAGGCATCCACCTCTTCCAGAGGTTCTTCTCCCAGCCTAACTGGTTCAACGTTCATTGTGTTAGCTTTGAGGACCTTGGACTTTCCCTTGTTGATGTTAAGGCCAATTTGGGCGGAAGAGGCTGCCACGTTATTGGTCTTCTCCTGTATTTGTCGATGTGTGTGAGATAGTGGTGCCAGGTCGTCCGCAAAGTCGAGGTCGCCAAGCTGTATCCAAGGTGTCCACTGGATTCCATTTCTTGCTTGTGCTGTAGATGATCTCATAATCCAGTCAATCACAAGTAGGAACAGAATTGGCGAAAGTAAACAACCTTGTCTGACTCCCGTTTTCATGTTGAAAGCTTCTATGAGCTGCCCTCTATGAAAGATTCTGCTGGTCAGTCCCTCATATGAGTTACGGATGAAGTTAACAAACTTTACCGGCACCCCATAGTGTCGGAGAATCTTCCAAAGGGTATCCCTGTCTACACTGTCGAATGCTTTTTGCAACATCGACAAAGTGGATGTAAAGAGGAGAGTTCCACTCACTCGACTGTTCTAATATGTTCCGTAGTGTAGCAATCTGGTCCACGCAGGATCTATCCTTGCGGAAATCAGCTTGCTGGTCTCTCAGCTGAGTGTCGACCTCGTCTTTCATCCTGTTCAGAAGGACCCTGTTGAACACTTTCCCTGGGACAGCCAGAAGCGTGATCCCTCTAATTTGCGCAGTTGCTAAGGTCTCCTTTCTTTGGCAGCTTGATAAGGTATCCCTCTTTCCAGTCAAGTGGTATATCTTCCTCTTCCCAGATCTTCTTGAAGAGGGGGTGTAGCATGTCCACGGTGGTATCTATGTCTGCCTTTAATGCTTCGCACGGGATACTGTCAGGTCCGGCTGCCTTGCCGTTCCTCAGGTGTCTGATTGCCTTCCTTATCTCATCTTTAGTCGGCGTACCGCACTCTATGTCAGGTCCTCTGCTGCTGGCAATATGTATGGTGGGTTTGGTGGTATTGGTCTGTTCAGCAATTATTCGAAGTGCTCTACCCATCTCTTCCTTTGCTGTTCCTCCCCCCTGATTTGTCTTCCTGCCTTATTTTTCACCGGTCTTTCTGGTTTGCTGTATTTCCCGGAAAGCTTATTGGTGGTGTCGTACAGGACCTTCTTGTTCCCTGCTCGTGCTGCTTGTTCAGCTTCTTCAGCTAATCCGTCTACGTATTTTCTCTTGTCCGTTCTGATGCTCTTCTTGGCCCTTTTGTTAGCATTTGAGTACTCCTCCTGTGCCTTGGACTTCTCGGCTCTTGTTCTGCTGGAATTGACAGTGGCCTTTTTCTCCTTTCTCTCCTCGATCTTACTCAGCGTTTCTACAGAGATCCAATCCTTGTGATGATGTTTCTTGGGGCCGAATACCTCTTTACAAGTTGAAACAAAAGACTCCTTTACTGTCTTCCAGGTACTGTCTACAGTCTCTTCCTCTTCCATCAGTTCCTGGAGCACTTGATACTTGTTTCTAACTGTAACCCTGAACTCTTCTAACTTCTGTGCATCTTTCAGGCGTCCGGTGTCATACCTGTTGCGTCGGGGTGCTATTTCTGTCCAGTTCTTCTTTAGTTTCAGCTTTAGATGTGTAACGACTAGGTGGTGATCTGAGGCAACGTCTGCACCTCTTTTCACTCTCGCGTCCTGCAGAGATCTTCTGAATTTCTTGCTAATGCAAATCTGATTTTCTGTCGAGTGGTCTGGTGATATCCACGTCGCCTTGTGAATCTGTCATTTGTCGGTGCGTAGCACTGGATGACATTCATGTTGATTCTCTTCTCCTTGGTTCGGAAGGAGGCAGTGATAATTCTTGGCCCATGAGCTTCCCATCCGATGAGCGCCTTCTGTGCTGCTTTTGACAGCATCAGGGCCACTTCTTGGGTATGCGGGCCGTCTCCCTCCTCATGGCCTGAATACAGCAGCATCTCACCCGAGTTCAGTCTTTTCTGTCCGGATTGCGTCCATCGTTTCTCGCTAATTCCAAGCAGTGATAAGTTGTAGTTCCTCATCTCTGCTGCTACTTGGGCAGTCTTGCCCGTTTCATACATGGTCCTTACGTTCCGTGTTCCCACTTTGATAGCCTTGTTTGTGAGAAGGGTAGTCGGCCTTGTAGTTTCCAGAATCCTCCGGCTTTCACCACAAGACGTCATCTGTCTTCTTCGCGAAGAACCTTCTCTCCCAAGAGCTGAGACTACTTGAGTTATTCTTGTATGCGTTTCTGTAGCTGAGTGCTTTTTTTACGGGATGGTGTTGCTGGCCCCATGCCCAACCCTCCTCCTTTCTCATCCGGGCTTGGGACCGGCAATGGCGGAGTTGAGACATTGACTACTTGTCTAATACATGTCATATTAGTACAATGTAGATGAATAGGCATGCGGTCATGAGGAAAATACAAACGAGCCGCAGCCATCCTTTCGGCCATCCTTTTATGAAATTGCTACAGGATAAAATTGCAAAGAAGCTATGTTACGACAACTTTTATACGCGGCTTAAAATTCTCAATAGCGAAATTCTCCTTACTGAATCGAATGTGATTGCGAGTACAATTGCGAGTGCGAGGGAAGTTTTCCAAAAGTTAAACTGCTAAGTAACTGCAAACTAACGCTCAAATAAACAATTTACCTTTGTCTACATTTAATTGAAGACATTTTCCATACAGGAAGCCAGGCGAAAATCGCTGAACGAATCAAAGCGTCTGCAACGACTTCCAGATTTCCTCGCGCTCGCCGATCAACTATGGAAATCAAAATCCTCGACTTGAAAATATTAAGCCTCGAAATCACTCAAACAATAAAGCCACAATAACCCTATACATTTCTCCAGTAGCTTACATTGTTTGGTCGGTTGAAGTCTGCTAGTAAAAGCGTGTAAAAGCTGAATTTCTTGCAAACAAGCCCAGTTTAGCCGACTGTATTGATCCGCTTGAGTGAGCGTATGCGTGATCTGACGTCATATCTATTATTTATACTCTGGTCAAGACATATATTTTTCTGTGAGAAACATACGCGCGGGAATCTCAGCTATTTTAAAAACATATTGTATTATGCGTATAGTTTTTATATTTAAATTTATAATTGATGTTCATTTATTACTTCCCCAGGTCATTACCTACAGAGCATTAAACATCTCCTGCTCCATTTTGTGTGGTATTATCTTGTACTGGTATAGTCAACTTGCTGCTAGCGGAGCCAAATTAAAAGCAACTCCCAGCACTTTCGAGAAACTTGACGAGGACAATTTCGCAATTTCGACCATACTTTTTCTCGTGGCACTGATCGAGATTTTTCTTTCCATCTTGGGAACACTGGCTTCACAAAATAGAAATAATTCATATATGCAGGTAACTACCTTGCAGTAGATCATTATTATTTAACGCTGTCCTGCGTGGGAGTGGGGGGGGGGGGGGGGAGGGAGGGGGCAGAAAGTGCCCGCGCTGACTTCAAATTTATTGTACTTAAAGAGCATTCAAGCAATCATAGCAAAACCTTATGACTTTTCCTAAAAATTATCTCGAAGCATTTTGATCGTGTGACTTGATGTTTTCATTGCAACCAAGTTTTGACAGGTCGTTTTAGCCAAATTTGGTATTTTCATGAGATTTTCGCTTTTCTCGAAGAGTTTCCTCCAAAATCTTTGCAATATTTGCATCCTTATATTTTTGTCGATTTTTTCAAATCAAATTTGGTGATTTTCTGACATTTCTGAACAATTGAAAAACCCAAGATGGCGGATCCAATATGGCGGACATTTTTTAAGTATGACGTTATTTTGGCGTGATATGATATCATAATTGATTCGTAATTAGTACTAAAATAAACATGTTTGAATGCTTTATACATCACATAATTTTAATTTTTATAGCACAAATACTTTTTGAGATACAGATCGTTTTACCCAAATTTGTTGATTTGTTTAGCTTAATTTTCAGTTTTCATAACATTTTTGCTTTTTACGATGAAATCATTCAAAAATCTTTGCCGTTTTAGCATCTTTATATTTTTCTTGATATTTTCAAAACAAATTTGGACATTTTCTGACATTTCTGAACAATTTAGAAGTCCGAGATTTAGGATCCAAGATAGCGGATTGTTTTAATGTACGACGTCATTATGGCGTGCATGAGGTCACAATTGACACGTGACTACCACTAAAATAAATATTTTCAGATACTTTACACACCATGCAAGTTTCATTTTCATAGCGTCATTACTTTTTCGAGATACATAGGGGGGGGGGGGGGGGGGGGCACTATAAACTGCATTACTACCGGTATGTACTTTATAAAGTAAACCTTCTCCATTTAAATGCATGTACATAAACTTTCAAATTCTCCCAAATTAGATTTAATGTTTGCATCAGGCTATATGTAAACAGGTACCATCTTATATTCCTTAACTAAAAACTGCTGTCACCTTCGTACTCAACAGACAATGATCAGATAACATTGCTCTGGGTTCACACCATTTGCCAAAAATGGATATAATCATCGGCATGTCGTTTTAGGTCTTGCTTACATGTGCATACCGTGAATGTTCCTTGGAGGCTCATTATTATTTTGTTGTGTGTGCATTATTTCCAAATCTTGTAACAGCTTGCTGACACCCCGACGGAATCTTTTTATGACCAGACTGAGATGCAAGTGCCACCGATGCAAGTTGGAGGACGTAACTTTGCAAGGCCTGGAACCATGCAGGTACACAATCATCATGTACATGTATATGGTATCGTACAATTGGTACCAACATGTGCTTTACACCCAGTATGACTGTGAGATAATTAAATACAACATTTTGCTATAGTGCATGTTATTCCATGTTACTTTGTATGACAGGCCGCGCCTACAGCTGTAACTAGACTGCTATACTGACTCCGTGCCTTGGCAGCTACAGTTGAACCCCTCCACTAGTGATATCACCCCTATATAATTGTTTTATAATATACAAATTACAGGGAAAATGTCGAATTTCTCCGAGGAGGAAACTGAAAAATACAAAAATGTTCCTCCATTTTTCCCCGAGACAAAAACATTTGAACTTCGCGGCATTTCCAAATAAGGTAGAGAGGGTATATTGCTCTGAGACCATGAGCAGGGAACCAATCAAATTGCTTGAAAATGCATTATCCCATGGTTAGTATATTATAATGCCACATATCTACAACAACCATATTCATCCCGACGATGCACCGGCATGGCAGAAAGGAGAGCAGTAAATGTTCCTTGATATTGTCACAAGGCCCTGTTTAAGGCTGATATTCCTTGCGAAGCGAGGCCGGAAGCCACGCGTGCGAGGTTTATATATATTTTGTACGTCAAAGAGCTCAAGCGGGATCAAATCGCGTCTGGAGTTTCCGGGACTGATAATATTCCGTCAACAGGACAGAAACAGGAACGCCTACTCGAGAATTTCTCCAAGCTTAGCATGTATGCATCAATCAAGCGTTTAATACGCCGTTGTTCGAGACGTACCTTCGACAACAGTTTCTCCGCATCGTGCGACTTTGTTGGACGTTAATTAGTGCGGGGAATTTCGGCCAAAAACGAACCATCCAAACACGGCAGTTGTCGATTCTCCTTCCCTCGTGCAGTCCAAAACAAGATCGTGAACAATAAAGGCGTACACACAAATGTAAGGAGACTAACGAACTCAAGTCGATCTCTAAAGCTTCGCGAGGTCCTGCGAGTCACGTATTACTAGTAGTAAAGGTGTTTGTTTTGTATTGTGTACCATCAGGAATATAAAGAATGCCAGCTGCTGAACAATTGGCATAAAACAAAATATATATAATATATATATCAATTGAACACAAACTTCACGCCCGATAACATGACTGCTTTAGCCATCCTCTACCTGCCATCACACAGGCAGTGTTTATGACCCTTTTCCTAGTGAAACTACAATATATGCAGATTACATTACACCCGAGTTGCTTTACAAACCAACATAATCCCCGTTATGTATGGGGCATGGAAACTGACTTTTAAAAAATCGGTTCAGCGACTATAGGGTTGGTGCTACCAAAAGTATACAATTTATCGTTTTCCCTATTATTTTTGAAGGGAGATGCAGTGGTCTAATGGTTAGCGTGTTGGACTCTGGATCCAGCGGTCCGGGTTAGAGCCCTAGCCTGGGTCATTGTGTTGTGTTATTGAGCAAGGCATTTTTTTTTCATGATCACTTTTCTTTTATTGACACTACCGAGATCTATTTACAATACAAAAGTTAGTATAAGTTCGACTTATTAACATATTTTATCATTACGTAGTACTGTGATATGTAACCATGAATTTTAACACTACGGGCACGAGCAAGGCACTTTACTCTCTGGGTGCCTCTCCACTTAGGAGTAGCACCGGCGACAAAATGCTGTGGTGGGGGGGGGGGGGGGGGGGGGGGGGGGGACCTGAACCTGTGATGGACTAGCATCCCACCCAGGGGGGAGTAGCAATACTCCTAGTCGGTCGGTCAGCTTCATATTAAGTTCCGTTAGTGTGGGTCAGTTTGGCTGAGTGCGGCCTTACCTACTTATTATGTTGGCAACATTTTGTATTCCCAAGGGAGCTTTGAGGACCCAAGCTGGAGCAGTAGCCTACCAACTAATGCCACAAACTGTACTCCAAACTGGTACCCCTGAAATGATGGCCCCAGCTTACTTAAATCAGATGGCAACTACCAGGGCTCCTGTCATGTTAGTACCCGCACAAAGCATGCAGCCAATGCCTGGCACATCAGGAGGTGGGCTAATGTATGTTCAAGTTCCTGCCAATCAGGTGGTCTCTGGTAGCACGCAAGTGAGTGCCCCCTCCCAGGTGCCTGGATCCCAGTTTTCTGAAGAAATCCCGGTAAGATAGGTTTGTTCAGTTGTTTCAGTCTATTTAAATTGCTTAGCTTTTTATGCAGACTATTTTAGATTAGTAGAAATCTAATTTCTATCTACCACGGATGCTGTAATCTGATCGACTGTCTACAGTACTTGAAAGATAGTGAAAAGCGAAAAAATTGCTCGAGTTTGCCAGTGCAGACTTCAACATGACTACGTTTCCTAAAAAAACTAATATTTGTTTTTTTAGAACATAAAATTTCCGCGGGTAACTATGAGCCAATAGTTCCTCGACAGAAACACTCTATTGTTTAAATTGTAGTTCACTCTTTGACTTGGTGAGAATTTTGTAAAACCTACAGAAAGATACAACAACAAAGTTGTCAAACTCTAATTAAAAACGGCAACCAATAGCAACGGTGATGTGCATTGCTCTGTAAGACGAAATGTTTTTGTCTGACAACGTTTTTTTGTTCCTTTTTACGCAGGGCATAATTTAAAGGAAAGAACATGGTATGGATCGTAGGAAGACTTGCTCCGTTTTTACGTAGAGTTGTATTCGTCAGAAACGCAACCATTTACTTAGGGCGTCAAAGTACATGTACAAATTACCGGTTGTCCAGTTGTTGTTTTTTTTATATGGGTATTTGGTATATTTTAGTGGTATCACAATATAATAATATATCAAGTTTGAAACCGCTTTAATTCGTGTATCCGCGATCTATAGCATAAAATGTCCTTCTGACAGGAAGGACTTGTCCAAATAAATAGATATGTCGCTTTGTGTAGGGCAGTACATCTTGTACATGATTGTTGTTTTCATGGAAGCTGAAACTTATTTTAATCATTGTGGAAACGTAACGGTCAACCGAAAGTAGCAACTGAAAGTTGGAGCTTTGGTTAGAAACTTCTGGTTTAACCAGCCAAAATACCCGTAGCAAATAATTATTTTTAATATTACTGCATGTACAAAATAAAAATAACATTTAAGGTAAGCATGAAAGTAACCTGTGTGAAATTTCTACAATAACTGTGCAAATGCAGGTAAGACCTGTGACAGGTGTGTAGTTTAAATACTAAGTAGTGGATATAATCCAAGAGTGTTTTATAGTCCTTCGCGCGATTTGCATAACCGCACACTGCGTTCACACTAAGCCGAAACATGTTTAGAGTAAACATGTTTAAAGGAAACACGTTTCACCTGTAAACATGCATGTTTTTAATTGCATTGTTCAAATATTAGGTGTCCGTTTTCAAACATGCTTCGTGCTTTGTTTTATGCGTGTTTACGATACTCGCATCACATATTTATCAGACGGAGACGGCTGGAATTTAGGCTACATTTTAATCTCGCTTGTCAAGCTCTTCAGGCACTCGCTTAGATAGAGTAGCCTCCATGTTTAAACCTGTTTCGTCTGGCTTAGATCGAAACTACCTCGCGAGGTTGTTTTAGTCATGCTTAAAATACACATGTTTCAATCGTGATTTGCGCAATGCATCGACTGATGTGAACACTTGTTCATGGCGAAACATGTTCATTCATGATCCGGCAGACTAAACATCAGTTTCGGCCTAGTGTGAACGTAGTATTAGTGTAGGTGGTTGTGATGTCGTCAATGCCCGTAACAAAACAACGAGGGAAGATTTGACAGAGCTGAACTTGCTTTATAGTAGCGTCCCATTTATCCAAATGGACATCGCCGAGCATTCTGGATTTGCTGCTGACGGGAAACCAGATTGGATAAAAGCAACGTTACCATAGTTACAGTTCAGTTTTGATTGCCATAGAGACCGTTACAAGGTCGTTAAAAATATAAGTTGTATCTAATAATATATTTTTTTTTACACTAAAGCATACCGGCTGCTGTTGTTGTTGTTGTTGTTGTTGTTGTTGTTGTTGTTGTTGTATACATTACGTATTTTAGAAGGTTGCAATTGCCATTAGCCTTCAAAACAGTTTTTACAACGTGCGTACTTCGTGCTACTCATTCGTTGGTGGGTAGGCGAGGGAGTGAGTGAGTGAATTTCTGAAATACTAGTACTACAGAGTCCGAGGTCTGTGTAATATGTTGATGGCCCAGACCGCCAATATAATTGTTTTAGTTATCCACTTATTTATAGTATGGGAAATCATTTCACCGGTATCTACATAGCCTATCGATTATTTGACATCCGGTATACAAATATTGAATTTCGCGCCATGTACACATCCTGCATGTTTTAGAGACTCTATCATCTATATATATACTGGCTGTGATAAGATTTACCATCGCCTCGTAGCTTGCGCATGCGCAGTCATCTGAGTTGAAAAGAAAAAAAGACAGCATCAGGCCATGAGTCAAATGGAAATGAAGCAGAAATTCTAGACTCGATTTTGCGTTTTCTGAAAAGTGGATGTTTGTAAGCAGTATCCAGTCCCCTCAGCGTGAAAAGTCTGATTGGTGACGACTCAGTTTCTTATTCGAGAAGACGCGCGCGATTATTGTTTACGGGCGTTGCTTTGCGCGAGAAGAGACGCGCGATTGTTGTTTTCGGAATTTATGTTACTCCCTCGAGAAGTGACGCTGTTTTGAGACGCTCTGACGTTTGATTGTTATTTATGGCTGTTTTGAGACGCTCTTGCAAGAAAGCGGATCTTGCGTGACATTGTTTTATTACAAAGCCACCTTGTTTCTAGCGTACAGCATGAACTGATGACCTGGTGTATTTGGCCTATTTATAAACAGGCCTGCATTAATACTCCATAACCGATACCAAGTTATGCCTGTATCGGTTAGATCCAAATTGCATGCTCATTCTACGATTTCTCACACACACACACACACACACACACACACACACACACACACACACACACACACACACACACACACACACACACACACACACACATTGGTCGTTGCATTCCCGGGGAAGAGGGGGGGATCCCATATATCAGGACGGAGCTCCGACATTTTTAGCCCTGCCGTGATCGGTTAGGGTTGCACGCGAATAAATAAATAATACAAAATAATAAAAATAAAAAAGCAAACACGGTCATACTGTGTTGGTGGCCTCATCACCAATATGGAAACCCGAGCATATTCGACATGTCATGATGATGAAAACAATCCATATATTTGATTTTTTTTTTTATCAACGACTTGAATTTGTTTTCCCGTTTCTCGAGTTCTCGTTACTATATACCCCGTTACTCGTTACCGCGTTACTCTGATTAGTAACACCAGGATGCCATCGATGCTTTGCTTGACCGACTTCGTGATAAACGCTTAACCTACAGTCCCAAGAGCCATTGCACGTGAGCGTTGGTCCGCTTCCGCGTTCATCTTCATCATGGCGGTTGTAGCTACCCGAATTATCCTTGTACTCGTTTCCCCCTACAGATACTAATGGCATTGGTGTTGATCATAATGGGGATACTTGATCGAGTGGAAGTTATAGATCGATATGAGTTTGTAGCCCTCCCAATAAGTTATGTCGTGATGCCAGTGTGGACTGGAATTCTGGTAAGCACAAGATAGTAATTTGTTTGCTGAAGCTGTTACAAAGTATCTAAACATAGGCAGTTAGTTAATGACTTTAGTGTGAATCAACAACTTCCAATGATTAAAGGACCTCAGTCACAGTGCCTCTAGGGCTTGTAACTCATGCCAGTGTATGAATGGGTCAATAACAACAACGCTAATATACTTAATGATCAACTCGAGGTAAATGATTTAAGAACCCCGAAGAGTAGCAATACGTCTGGTCACTTAATGCTCCAGAATCAATCTGGAGTTAAGCCCGCCAAGGATGAGCCTGATCAGGCTCCAGTCTAATCATTAATTAGTATTGGAAAAATATTTATTCCAATTTACACTTATAATTTCCCTCCATATGCTCTGTAGCATTGATCGATGTATTTGCGATATTTAAAATTGAACTTTGCTGGATTGCGGATTGCAGTTGCGGAGTATTGAGTTATGCGACTATGAAATCCATAGCTGGATTTCAAAGTTTATAGAGTATACAACACACTTGATTTGATTTCCTGAGTCCATTAATATTTTATCCATCAATAATTGCTCCACGCAATAATCGTACCATATCTGTATGAATATTTTTACTACGTTAATTAAACGTGCTTCGCTGTTTCTGTCGATTTTGAAAGAGAGTGTAATTTGCAAAGCCCACTTGTCACCACGATAACTTCTAAATATTGACAGGGTAATTACCACAGGGTCCAGAGGAGTTCAATTTGATCGTGTAAAATTTGATCGGGCCACGCGTGCAGGCCACTGTTCTCTTTGAACGTCGCCGTGTTGCGTTACGTTAAATATATACCGCAGGCAAAATTATTGTGGGCTCGGAAGCTTGCGAAGGTCGTCTTATACGGAAAGCTTCGCTTTCCGAAGATAATTTGCGTCCGCGAGCCAGTGTTTGCGGCTTACGAAATAAAAGAACATTGCGGACGAAGGCGATCGCAAGGATATATGGCAAATAGGAAAGCATAAAGCGGTTGAAATTTGATTCAGGATTTTATTGCACAAACAAGGATTTAGTTTACAAAGAAAAGACGTTAAAAGCGAGTTTCGTACGATCAAATTAGACTCCTCTGGACCCTGTGTAATTACTAGTAGGTTTAAAATATAATCCAAACAAACTAATTACAGGCAGAAAGTGCCCGCGCTGATTTCATATGTATCGTACTTAAAGAGCATTCAAGCAATCATAGCCAAACTTTATGACTTTTCCTAAAAATTATATGGGAACATTTTAGTGTGTCAATTTACTTGACTTGATGTTTCCATGGCAACCACGTTTTGACAGGCCGTTTTAGCCAAATTTGGTATTTTCAGCTTAATTTTCAGTTTTCATGAGATTTTCGTTTTCTACGAATAGTTTCCTCCAAAATCTTTGCAATTTTTGCATCCTTATATTGTTTTCGATGTTTTCAAATCAAATTTGGTTATTTTCCGACATTTTTGAACAATTTAAAAATCCAAGATGGCGGATCCAAGATGGGGAACATTTTTAAAGTATGACGATATTTTGGCGTGATATGATATCATAATTGATTCGTGATTGTCACTAAAATACACATGTATGAATGCTTTTCGAGATACAGATCGTTTTACCCAAATTTGTTGTTTTTCTAGCTTAATTTTCAGTTTTCATAAAATTTTTGCTTTTTACGATGAAATCATTCAAAAAATCTTTGCCGTTTTAGCATCTTCATATTTTTCTTGATTTTTTTTCAAAACCTATTTGGAGATTTTCTGGCATTTCTGAACAATTTAGAAATCCAAGATTTAGGATTAGGCGCTCCAAACGCTCAGCTTTACATAACTTTAAATGTATTGAGCATTTCGTTACCAAACTGGGCAAGTGAACAGAGGACATGCGCCAATTATTCTGACATCAAAATCGATAGGATATATCAACGTATGACGTCACAGTTGATGACGTCATACTATATCCTTAATTTAAAGTTTATAATTTCCAACGTTGTTCTAGTATAGTGTTTTCGAAAGAGGACAACAAGAGAAGTTAAAAACTGAAAACTCCTTATCCCTGTTGATACAAAGTTTATGTATATATGGCGTATACCCACAGTCACACAAACGTCTCTAAATTTTCCAGTTTTCAACTTCCGTTTTATCGACACAGGTAGAACCTAACATAACGAAACTTCGTACGATTACCAAAAAACAGGTGGTATTTCAGGTGCTTGTTATTATTTTCCGTTCAGTTTAATTTTAATCATTTTGAATTTGCGGCGGCCATTTTGGAGGAAGGTCTATTATCGACGGAAGATGGACGACGATAGAACGGTTACAAATATATTTTTATTGGCTATTTGAAATCCCCTTAATCCAGACTACAGTCAATAGAGGGAAATGGTTATGAAGCCCGGCAAAGTTACTTTTTATATGTTTTTGTTCGCTATTTTGGGGGTTGACTAGGCACAAAACCTGACAAAATACAATAGGTGGTTACGTGTGTTCAAGCAACTAACCGTGCAATAGAAACATTGCGATTACGGAATTCATGCATAGTGTATGAGCGCAAAACAAAAAAATGTGCACGGTCATGGTTCTTCCAAAATAAATCTTGGCCTCTCTGTCTGCTCTTCTTTGAAGTTGTGCCGGGCTTCATAGCCATTTCCCTCTATTAACTATGTCCAGACAAATCTTATACAGAGAACAATAATATTAAACAAATCCCAACCATTCATGACAGATCATTTCGCGGTAAAGAAAGACATATTACCATATTAAAAATGGCGCAAACATACGCAAAATACAGAGTTTGTATCTCAATTTCAGGGAATTTTGAACTACTTTTGTTCTATTTCCAATATGGTGGATTTAACCACAAAGAGGTTTAAAATACCAATTCAATTGATTCGGTAAACCTAGAAACGAAATTGCAGCTGGTTCGTTAACCATATAACATGTGATCTCTGCTTATATTTGCAGATCTTAATAACTGCAGGTTGTGGTTTAGCTGTGGGGGTCAAGGTTCAACTTGCTGCAAATTCTTCCTTGGTGAGAAATTCCAACATATCGTTGTACTCTTCGTAGGGTGTGTTTCCAAGAAGATACGTTTATTTTGTCGAGTCGGCTACATGTGTAATTATAAGTACTACCTTCTTACATATCTTTGTGTTTTGTTTTGACATAACACCGAATTTGTACCCTGGGGTTACCCTGGGTGGAGGGATACTCGTTTTGACCCTGGAAGGCGGGCCAACTTTTACTCATATAAACACTTTGGCTATTGTTGTTTCGCCTACCGGAGACAAGTCGGGACATATAGAGCATACGCGAAGCCGAGAGGGCCAGGTTTTGGCTCGGTCAACAGGGACAACTTTTTTCACATAAACGCTCGGTAAAAGATGGCTCGGGGTAAGGTTAACCCTCCTACCAGGGACAACTTCTCTCCATGTAAATAGGCCCTTAGTTACATGTAGTCACACTTCAAGTGACGTGGCACGTGCACTTATGGCACGTGCATTTCTATAGCAAGAGATTCAGCAACAAACATTATCTAAGCGATTTACTTTAGCTTGTGTTGTCCATGCATTCAATTGCAAACATTGTTGTGTTTTATGTTTGTTTAGGTTCTTGTCTATAGATCACTGAACATTACTTGCTCCTTCTTATGTGGCTTTTTATTCTTTTGGTATGGTGTTGGAGGTGTATCCGTCTATGCAGAAAAGAACGCAGGAGATAACAAATATATTGATGACCACTCAGATGACTCATACGACTACAATTTTGGCGTTCTGACAACAATATTTGTCATGGCTCTAATTGAGTTATTCCTTTGTATCCTGGGGACTGTGGCCTCCCAAGACAGTTCTCCAAACGCGCAGGTAAACTTTATCAATCTAATATACGTACACTACCTTAAAATGACGTTTTTAAATGATGGCAGTAAATTTTTATCTTCCATACGAAAAATAACCAAGGACGTCTGCTCTGATCAGACTTCGTTCTTCTTATTGATTTTTGTTTTCCAAAGGCTGATGGTCAATTGTCAATGTATGCTTACTTCGCAATACTTGTTTTATTTTCTCAATACTTGCTGTCAGTGCACCAAAAGAGAGCTACTAGGATGAGTAATGATTAGTTATCACACGGCGGATACCATGGAAAAACTTGTTTGAACATTTAAGGTGACTCTGGACCCCTTCCTTACTTTTGTTAAACTTTGCTTGATTGATTGATTTGCAAAACGTTGTATCCCATGCTGATTATAGTTCAATAATAAAATGGAGGTCACCAATCTCGTTTTTTTTAGCGATAAACACTTAATGATAAAGAGGGGTTATACTCTCACTACATGTACCATTTGACTGATTTTGCTATAAGGTAGTAGTAGTCATTTTAAATTCAAATATTGTAACAGCTCTAGTTCATAAATGTGAATATTGTCAATCAATATAAAATGCGCTTAGTTCATAATTTTGAATATCAGTAACAGCTCTTAGTTCATTATTTGGAATATTGCAACTGCTCGAATACAGGGCCGTAGCTAGAATTTTTTGAATGGGGGGCAATGAAGCGAGTGCCGAAGGCGCGAGCCGCTAGGGGGGTCTGGGGGCATGCCCCCTCAGAAAATTTTGAAATCTAGAGGCTCGGAAATGCTATTTTCAGCATTCTCCATGAGATATTTTGTCAAAAAATCAATCTCGATAAAGTGTAAAATTACAGGTATTTTTAGTGCTTACAGCAATATTTCCGAGGTTTTGTTAACTTTATACATTCCGTATATCAGCCTTAGTACACTAAACATTTTATTAGTCTATTTCGTGTGTAAAAGATGTCTCCAGTTGGATTTCCGCTCCAAAATATATTTCTCAATCAATCGTAAATGTTCAAGTTAGTATGGTACCGGACAGTCAAAATATAACTACTTACTTAGTTACCTAAGAAGTAAGAAGTTCTCGCCTCTTCGTTCCCCCATCATCTTGATTTAATATGCCGAGCAAAATCTGGGGAGAGTACCAAGCCTTTGAAATGTTCAATCTTGTTTTGAAAGACCCTCGGCATATATTTTTATCAAGAAGGCGGCTGTTTGAACGCGAAAAAAACACGCAGTTTTCGTTTTTCAGAAAGCATTACCCATTCTTGGGGGGCAACTGCCCCCCTTGCCCCCCCGCTAGCTACGGCCCTGCGAATATCATTATTTGAAATTTTGTAACAGCTCTTAAGGTCATTCCATCGAAATAGAACTTACAATAGATTTTCATTCAAATTTTGCCTATTGGTTGTTTATCTTATGGGAACTTAAATTTTGAAATAAAAAAGGGGGGTCCCGATATTCGTTTAGGAGCAGGCGGACCTTGTATATACCCCATAATTCCTTATAATATCAGCTTCCAGAAACGTTTTTATTAGCTAAGTTCACGTTTCCGGTGATTATTTATTATTCTGCAATAGAAATTAGTCTATATTTATTATATAGAAAGAAGGTGATTACTAGACTCAAAATAAGAGAAAAAATTGATAGGTCACCGTACTCGTTTACGAGAAAATGACGATTTATCTCTCTGGCAAGCTTAGCCGTAAAGGAAAAGCCGCCATTTTCTTTATGCGCGCGCGCTAATTACGTGTGGAATCACGCGCAGTAAGGATGCGCAATGCAATACTAAGGAATCACCTTAAATCAGCTCATAATGAATTATCCTTGTTATAACCAGATGCAAGTTCCAGAATGTAACGGTTTTGCAAGGGCAGGAGCTATCGAGGTAACGCACTTTATTTAACTTAAAATTATTTAAATCAATGTTTCCATCCAACTTGGAAACTATACAACGAAAGTGGACTATGTAAGGCGTGCAGCCGTTCGTTGAACGTGACGCATGGGTGTGGACCTAGCATTTGTCATCTTTGTATATTTTTACATTTATAAATTGCCACTGGTTTTCGTTTGTTCGAATTTCACTGGTTTGAAATGTCGTTCATTCTTTAGTTTACATTGGAATGAGCTACAACTTTGAAGCCTTTAAAAGGAATATACACACAAACTGAGTTATATTCGATGAAGACAATCTTTCGTACCCATCCATACCATACCCGCCATGAAGACATCTTGTTGACTGCCTATTATCTCTCGGGCTGTTTTGTAATCATATTTTGATGTTTCTCCAGACAGGTTTCCAAATACAAGCATGCGCAACAGCCTACCAACCAGTGCCACAAGTAGCTTCCCAAGCTAACAACCCCATAATGATGGTTCCTGCTTACGTTAATCAGATGGCAACCAATAATGCTCCTGTAATGTTGGTACCCGCACAGAACATGCAGCAAGAACCTGCAACATCAGGAGTTGGACCAATGTATGTACAGGTTCCCTTGAATCAGATGCTCTCTGGTAGCACACAAGTGAACGCCCCCTCCCAATTTCCTGGAATAACCAGCTATTCAATAAGGCCCCAGTCCCCTGAAGAAATGCAGGTAAGATCGAATGAACCATTGTTTTTTATGCTGTCAGTTAACCCTCTTCTGAGGGTGGGGGGCGCATTCAATATGGGCCGCTAAGAAGGGCCGCTCAATAATTAATTCCACCGAATTCCTTTACAAAACATGAAACGAAATAAAACTGTTTATAATATGTAAACAAATTGCCTACAATGTCTGACAGTCAATTTTGGTTAAACGTTTTACGAAAGTAGCATGGAAAATGCAAGCATAAGTTTAACTTTGGCTGGCGCATTGAGGGTTGTCCAATACACACCAACCCGACTCAGTTGGCAGTGTGTAATGGACATGGGTGGGCGCGTTTGCCGACAATGGATGGCTCTGTCCATAAACTGGCAAAAAAGAACTCGACCAATATTTCGCAAATACGGACCTCACGCTAGTTCAATAATATCCGTAGATTGAAAAAGAAGATGGTAATTGAAACGTACTTCACTGATATGAATAGCGTCGTATGGCTAGTAGCGTCCCCCCTCGGTAAAATATGATTATGTATTTAACAATTATTCGCCGAAGGCTCAGTGAATATTGTGAATATTTACCGAGACGAATTAGTATATTTTTCAGAAGTGAATATCAAGAACTACAAAATTACGAGCTAAAACATGAAAACAACACACGCAAGTACTCGTCATATTACCGTAGTTACATCATTTACACATCAAATTGAGCAGTAAAATACACAAAAGAACACTACAACTCAGGTACCTCTGTTTGATTGTTGCTGATTTCATGAGCAGCTGTAGTTATCGTTCTGAAATAAGTAGCTTAGGTCTGAAGAGAAGCAAATTTATGTCACTCCATCCGACACGAACACGGCCGC
Organism: Desmophyllum pertusum; assembly: GCA_029204205.1. Classification (NCBI taxonomy): domain Eukaryota; kingdom Metazoa; phylum Cnidaria; class Anthozoa; order Scleractinia; family Caryophylliidae; genus Desmophyllum; species Desmophyllum pertusum. The sequence continues at coordinate 316,106 of MU826860.1, forward strand.
CTTGGTTGGCCACACAAAAATATTTTCAAGTTTACGAGTTTTAAATGCGTTAAAATCGTTTCTTGAAAATATTTTCCGTCCAAACGTCTTGGTAGTCATTTACCTAAGTTCCCAATGCTTTGAATATCCCGAACTTGGAGTGATGTCTTTAGAATACACGAACATTTCATTCAAAAACGAGTCGCCATCTTGACTTGCCGGTATAAGAAATGTGGCTTAGCTAAGCAGCCGCGCCTTGAAATCCCATATTCACCGCCAAGCGCGGTGAATATGCTCATATTCACCTCTGAAAATTATACTAAATATATATATATATATATTGTTATAATATACTAACCATAGGATAATGCATTTTCGAGCAACTTGATTGGTTCCCTACTCATGGCCTGGTCTCAGAGACAATATACCCTCTCTACCTTATTTGGAAATGCCGCGAAGTTCAATTTTGTTTGTCTCGGGGAAAAAATGGCGGAACGTTTTGGTCTTTTTCTATTTTCCTCGGAGAAATTGAACATTTTCCGTTTGTTTTGTATATTATAAAACCATTATTCGCCTCAGGCTCGTGCATATTGGTGAATATTCACTTCGCGTTCGGCGAATAATTGTTCATTATCATCTCTGAAATAACCTATCCAAATCTAAAGCCAAAAGTTCAGGAAAGTAGAGAGACCAAAGGCCATCAATTACACCGGTAAATTAGGGAAAAAAACCGAACCGAGAGAAGAATTAAATTAAAGTTGTCAAACGAGCGTCAAGAGCGGTAACAGTTAACAAAGTTACGGCGTACTTTAATGTAAATGCGCATTTTAATGTACATTACACCACACTGGGGCCAGACCACCCCTCAAAACGATCATCAAATTCACTCATTTTCGGACAGTTTACAATAATTGTGTTGCTTTTGTTCGTTTCTTTACCAAGCTCGGCAAGTGAATATGGACACAGTTCCAATCATTTTGAGATGAATGATGATAGGCAATGTCAAATTATGACGTCACAATTGATGACGTCATATTATACGTAAATTTAAACTTTTGAATTTGCAACGTTTTTCTAGTGTTTTAAAAAGAACACATAAAGGGGAGTTAAACTCTGAAAACATTTTCTCAATATGACAAAAGTTAATGAGATATGACATTTTGAATTTGGGAAAATGTGCTGCGAAAAAACGGTGTCCCCCCTTATGTAATACCTCTAAATTATAATATATTTTTGGTCGTTTTGGCAATGCAATCAGTTAAGTTACAGATTGGCTGCCTTAAATGGAGAAAGCTATTAGAAAAAAGGAAAACTCAGAGAAACATCTTCCTGCCAGGTTCGTGACGTCCATAAAATGCCACGTGATCAATATTATTTTGCTAATATTATCGATTTCGAGCGAAAAATCAAAAACCATACGATTTGTCAGCACCGTAATAAGTCTCCCTCAGAAGGGGGGGGGGGGGGGGGTGGGGCACTTAAAAAGTTATTTAAATTGCCATAACACGAGATATATTTGTCATAGCGAGAAATAGTTTTCAGTGTTTTACTCCCCTTGCCAAGTTCTTTCAAATGCCATAACTTTTTCTTTTAATTATAAAAAAAATTATTATATGGCAAACTGGTCCACGATGAAAAGGAACATTCTGATTGGTTCCCTGAGCGGTCCGAATTTTGCAATACGGACCGCAAAGATGGACCGCTCACGAACTCATTTCGCCAAATTCCTTTATGAAACATTGAACAAAAGAAAACTGTTTTCTATTAAGTAGAAACATTTTCCCTCATGTCTGGCGAACAATTTTGGTTAAACTTTTCGCTACGTGGCCTGAAAAATGAAAGAATATGCTTAACTTTGGCGCGCACGCGTTAGCCGAGAATGGTTGCATTAATTTGTCAGCAAATATTTTAAAAAGCCATTATAATAAAAACTTTATTGAACTAGCTTGTTCGGTCCGTATTGGGAAATATTGGTCGAGTTCTTTTTTTGCAAGTTTATGGACCTCGCCTTCGGCTCGGTCCATAAACTTGCAAAAAAAGAACTCGACCAATATTTTCCCAATACGGACCTCACGCTAGTTCAATAACATCTATATATTTAACTCGTTTTCTGACGTCATCTATTATGACGTCACAATTTGACAATTTGTGTCAATCTTATATTTAAAATTAATTGGACAACAACCCAAGCTTATCTGTCAGGTTTGGTGAAGAAATGTGAAAAAGAAACAAAATCTTTAGAGGTGTTTGGCCCCAGCGTGCACTTTTGGTCTGATAATGTTTCTTTGTTTTATACAGGGTATGATGTGAAGGAAAGAACGTGATGAGGATCACACTATTGTTAAATATGGAGTAGTCAAATACGCCTAATGGCGCGAAGAGCAATGATGATGATGAATCAAATACGTTATCCTCCAATATATAGTATAGTATATGTAATCCTTCACTTATAATGTCAGAAGTTTCAATTTTACCGTTTTATAAAATCCCCCCTTTCGATGGAGGGAAATTATAGAAAAACATATTCTGAAGCCATTGTGGCGTCATCAAATTGGACACAATATTACCTTTATAAATGTATGTAACCGATGCACTGTACTGCGAGACCGTCAACGTCAGAAGCAATCGTTAAATATATTGCGTTATATAGTTCTGTATATTTTACATAAATACTACGTGGAATGGTTTGATTAGCTGCGGCACACTGGGGATAACATTTTGGAACGCCAACTGTACATAGCACAGCGCAACTAGCGATGTATCCATGTATCCGTGTGCTATTTATGATGTGATCAATCTGGTGGTCATAATTGTTCTGTTAGGATAATTTACTGAATGGCATTCCCCTCTCCCATTGTAACCTGCTTCAGGCTCTCAGTCCACGCGCGTTTTATTTTCGCGCGCGTTCGCTTTATTTCGCTCACTATCAGAGAGCCTGGAATAGTCGATCTACTCCATATTGCACCTCTAAACAGCTTATTCCAGGGAGTTCAAAAAGCTATTATAGGACGTCCCAAATTGTATTACCATGTCTCGAAAATTCGAGATTTTCGATACAATGCCATGCAATACAAGTATTGCATTAATTATTAGATGTGTATGTTTAGTTCTGTATTACGAAAATTCATTATCATGCAGGCGGCTTTTTGTTATCGACAATGTTCCGGTGGTGGGTTACAAACTTACTCAATTCAGTATTTGAAGTTGACCAGGGCAAAATGACATGTCATTTGGCTTTTGTTCCACCGAATTATATTTCTCTTCTATTGCCTTTAAGCAGGAGCCCATTACCCGGAGCCTCCATACGTACTATATTCTTGAGTCAACCCTGTCCCGTTTCAGTTTATTTTTAGAATTGATCTCCCGCGAAATTATCTTGTTTCCGCTGACCGCTGACGTCCCCCCACTGAGACCAACAAAAAAAAAAATGGCGGCCAAATGGGGGGAATCCACTCTTGGTTCCTTCGTCCGTTTTCCTTTACAATTTTACGTCCGTTCCTATTCTTACAACCGAGGGAAACTGGTTGTTAGCTGACTGGAAGTTAATAAACAACTTGAATGAGCGAATGAATGTCATCTTGAACATCGCGGTGCGCGATCAAAACTTTCATCGATAGTTGTCTTTGACTGTCTTGTTCGAGTGGTGTTCCTTGTGTGGTGTTGTCGCGATGTAAGCCTTTCGAATAGATTCGAAATGAAGCGCTCTGTAGATTATTCGGGTCTTTCCGAGATCCATAGCAGTAAAACAGAGAAACATTTATAGCGGCTAATATTTGGATTTCGGCCGTCGTGGAGGCATTGGCGAAATTAAGTGCGAGCTCGAGCGGTCGTGGCAGCGAAAAATACGATACTAATGTTGTACCCGAAGCGAAAAATGTGAAGGATATCCAGCGAAGGGGACTCCAGGAAAAGAAAGCTAGCAGTTCTGCAGAGAATAATAAGGTGACAGGCCTACACGGCGACTACAGCTCGTGACATTTCATTTTGTTCATTTTCTGTTCTCTATTATAAAATTCGGTTTGCTTTAAAATAGCCTGGAAGGCGGCTGCACGCCTTTCAGTGATGGAAGGCGGCTGCATTGGCAGGTTAGGTTTGCTTCAAGCGTGTTTCTGACGCGCAATATATGTTTTATTATGAGGAGGATTTTCGAGTAGAACCTTCGACTGTGTACACTTCTAGAAAAATTGGCTCAGAGGTCATGTTTGATTTCCTGTCAGGCTTTCGTCCTTTGCGAAGCTACAATAATTTGTTTAGATAGATGCTAAGGTTATATCTCTTGCATCAATCGATGTTTGTTTCCTCCTTTGTTCGTAGTGTGATGTTCTTCGGTGTTCTTGCAACGCAAGATAACATAAATATCCCACGCGTATCGATTTATTGTTTTGCGTGTTGTATGCCAGTTTCTTCTAGCTTTCTGAGCACTCTATTTATGTCGATTGTCCACGCACATGTTCTTCTTGCAAACCCCTCTTAAAGTGGGGTTGATGCTATAGCATTTTAAGTGCGAATATTTTTGCTCTCTGTCGTTTTATGACCCGGGTTTTTTTTATGAGTGCCGGCGCAAATCGACTACATTGTATTTTGCCACTCTATTTGTTCTTGCCGCGCGGTCACCTTTCGTTGCTGGCGTTTTTCCTTTAGCTCGATTCAACACACTTTGCTCCTCACTAATGTTCTATGATGTACTAAATCTGTCGGAAGAGAAATCGTAACAATCTGAACTTTCACTGTCTCCACTCGATTCCACCATTATTATCGCTGTGAGCTGAGATCACCGGCGTGTGACGTATAACACTAACTTTGTTCTGATTGGGCATTCTAATGAGTTCGCGGGAATCTGTGAGCCCCGCGGTGTTCTAAAAATAAAATGAAACGGGACAGGGTTGACTCCCAGGATCAGTATGGGAGATGGAGGCTCCGGGTAATGGGCTCCTGCTTTAAGATGATATTAAATTGAGGGGATATTGAATGAGCGGAGTACAAAAACTGACCATTAATCAATCTTGTTCCCAGAGTACTCGTTACCCTCGTTACCCCTTGTTCGACCCCATGTTTCAACTAACGGAAGCAAAGATTCTTGGACTTCCGGTCTTACTGCGCAAGTCAGGCGGATCGCTTTATCCCAGAGGTCCTTGTTGGCCGCTCTACCACTGGTCAAGGGTAACGAGGATTCTGGGAACGAGATTGACCATAAATTACAATCCACACATAAAATCCACATATAAACGTTTATTGATTTTCCTTGAACCACATCATTACACAATGACGCCAATGACTAAAAAAACTACAAATATTCAATATGGTCGGTTTCAAATGGACAACAACGTCCAAGCAGAGTCAAATCGCTATAAAGCGTGTTCAGTCATACATCACTGATACAATTAAGTAATTACGTACAACGTAGAGTTTCGTATAAATAACGGCCCCTGATACTTTAAGTATTGGCTGTATTTCAGGTCAGAATATTTCGAGGGATAATTACTCTTGGTGCAAAATTGCTCAGTAAACCTTCTGCTTCACAACTGAAACCAAAGAGTTTAAGTACAGAGAGTTCACGACTGTTACAATTGATTCAATACTTCATCGAAGTATGCCGTTTCTTTCGGCTTTCGGTTGGGAATCGCTATTTTCAGAGCTCTACGGTATCATAAATATGTCCTTTATTTATCTACATTACATAATAAGCATTCCGCCTTGTTTTCTTAGGCCCGGTCCACACTAACGCGATTTCGAAACGCTGCCTTTTTACCGAAAACGTATCAAAAGCTCCGCGTCCACACTATTGTTTACCCAACGTTTCCCCGTCCACACGAATACGCTCGAAAATTATTAACAGTCATCTGCTCATGCGACAGATATACGCGATGTTTGTGGCATGAATGACGTCAGCGTTTACGAAAGCCTCCGTTTTCGCTGTCCACACTTATACGACAGGGTTTCTTTTTCACGGTCTCCACTCTTGACAGCGTTTTCAAATGTATGCGTTTTCGATCGTTTTAATGTGGACGATAGGCGAAAACGCATCGAAAAGTATGCGTTTTCAAATGAAAACGCATTAGTGTCCCCAATTAGTTCTACAAACTTGATACCTAGACACTTAAATAAAATTGTCATTCATCCATTCATTCATTCCTTCATTCATTCATTGATTCATTCATTCGTTCGTTCGTTCGTTCGGTCGGTCGTTCGTTCGTTCGTTCGTTCGTTCGTTCGTTCGTTCGTTCGTTCGTTCGTTCGTTCGTTCGTTCGTTCGTTCGTTCGTTCGTTCGTTCGTTCGTTTGTTCGTTCGTTCGTTCGTTCATTCATTCATTCATATTCATTCAATTGTTCTTCGGTTAAGATATGGAGAGCAACACTCCGGTGTAGTCATGAACTACACGCTGGCGGAGCAGGAGTACCGAACACAGATTGCAAAGGGAGGGAGGGTGGGTCGCGATATTTGAACTGTAGTTGTGGTGTTGAAAGACCTCGAAATGTGATATTCACTCGAGGTAGCGGTAATAAATATAATACCGCTGCACCAATGGGAGAGACCCATGGGGATATCATACCTAATTCTACGAGACTACGACTTGCATGTATAATAAAGTACTATTCAAATGAATTGAATAGAGAACACAGCCTCCCCAACAGACTGCCCTCATTTAGTAGATAACTGCACTATAGTAAACATAACTATAATTTGATCTTAAGGTTTTCACAAACGAAATGTGCTACTTTAGCTCACCGTACTCGGACATAAATTAATAAGTAATTTACACTTTGAGTGTACGCCTTCCATTTACAAGTATGTAACCTTGCTGCTATAAATATAAATATTTACCAATTACCAAAAAGCATTTAATTGCTGAAAAGAACACAGGCGTGAAATATGTGCAACGTTGAATGACAGCGCATGCACTAAAAACCTACCGAATGTTACATTCAATGATTTAATTCGATAATTAATGTTGACGTAAAAGCCACCAACATTTTCGACTTGATCTAAAATTTATCTGGGAACAATTTGCAAACATGTCATTGTTGACGGAACTTGCTGTTACCATGGCACCCATATTTTGACTGGCTTTTTTTTCCAAATTTGGAACTGTTACTGCCTTTTATAAAGAAAGAAAATAACTTTCTTCCAACAAATTTTACCTTAGATCATCATAGCATTCTTATTGATTGTGATTACGTTTAAGTCACCTTTGGTTGTTTTCCGACATTTTAGAAAAATCAAGAAATCCAAGATGACGGATCGAAGATGGCCGCTGTTCGGAAATCATGACGTAATTTACGTCATTGTCATATATTTAATACTCTTGGAGTAACGGAGGGGGAGATTCCGTACCCAGGTATCTGCGAATACACAAGGAAAATAATCATGACAAGTTATTGAATATATCGAATACATCGAACAAATTATCTTTCTTGCTTCATTTTTTATGTATTTATATTTTATTCTATATTCTAAATACTGTATTTTCAACCTCGATTCCAGGCTCTCTCTCCTTTTCCTCCCTTGTCGTTGAGTAGAGAGACCCTGGTTGCGGCTGGTCACGTGACTATGCGGTTACAACAATACCGCAGGGAGGGTGGGTCTTTGAGGCCGTTTTGTCAAGGTGAACAATAATTACTAACCAGGGGAACGAAGGGGCAAATCGAGCTTGGTTCAAAATGGAACAGCCTTGCTTTCTGCTGGTTTATACGGCGAGATTATGTTAAAAGTGAAACAGGCTATTTGTATGGAACGTTTGTTTTTATTATGTACAACTTCATGACATGAACATGTATACGTGACGGTATGAGCCACAAAAGCAGCGGCGCGAAATTTATATTACAACCCGGGATTACAAGAATGGAAAATTCGCCTTGCGAACACAAATTCTAAGTGTATAATCAGAATATAAGTAGACAGGTTCATGATCGTAAAGCTAAACGAGGTTGTAAACCAGACACCTTGGTCTCAAACCAAGTTTGAAAACAACAAATATATATTATAAGCTTGGCGAGCTCGTTCACTGACCCTGTGAACTCAGGTAAATTAAAACACAACGGCATTTATTTACAAATTCATTTGTAGCGAAATCAGGAGCGAAATAGCCCAAATTTTAGGATAAAAGAGTAGCTTGCTATTTTCTCTAACTGATTCTGTCGTTAGTTTGACCGTAATATAGTTTTCTTGTGTCAAAAAATCTACAACAACAACCGCTCGACCGGCGGTTCCTTGAAAATCAACAACCTTGTACGGCACGAATGTCAAACGGACTGTACGAAGGAATTTTTTTCCATCGGCAGTTTTTGCAGTGAATACAATTTAACGATCACTTAAACTCATTACCTTAAAGCTGTTCACATACCGAAATGATCGGCTTTCTTGCGTTGACAAAATTCCGTTGTAAAACGTCCGACGTAGTTGTGTAGTTCTGAGAATTACGCAAGCGTTTCCGAGAAAAGATTATTGCAGTGATCTTCGCAAACGGCCTGGTAAAGCCTGTAGAAGCTTGAATAACCGCATGTAAGCTTATGTACAAACTTTTTTGGTGCTTGCTTTTCTTGCGAGTTGTAAGACCTGCTGCATCTGCGAGTTCGGACTCAGAGTCAACGCTCTCACCCTCGCATGGTAGATTTGTCACAGCAACAACTATAACACTCTACCACCCCTCCCTCCAAATATATTTTTTTACCACCCAGAATTTGGGTGGTCACGTGACCAGCCGCAACCAGGGTCTCTCTACTCAACGACAAGGGAGGAAAAGGAGAGAGAGCCTGGAATCGAGGTTGCTGTATTTTCAGCCAGCTAGCAGAGCGTGCCTTATAAAGTTTCACTCAGCCGACGAGGCCGTAGGCCGAGTTGGCTAAAATCAGACGATATTCTGCAAGATTGAGCAGGATCATTGTTTTATTATTCAACAAATCGATAACACAGGTCAAATTTAAAAAAAAAATCCACTACTTTTATTTCGAGAACTGACTTGAAAATTTTCCCGCGCGCCATTCATTACATATATCGCAGGATATATGTTCAGCCGACAAATATTGAGAGGATCATGACCATATTTGGACAGTGTTACAATTTGTTGAATAATAAGACAGGTTAACGGTGTTAAGGGTTATCTAGTGATGTGCTTAAATGTAAATATAATATGTAACATAAATGTGATGGCAATTAGTGAGGACAATTCAACCAAGATAGAACACCTCCACCTCATCAGGTGAGAAGTTACGAGTCCCAGCCAGGACTGTGTACTGATCTTGTACTCCACTTGGAACAGAGTAGTAGCCATGTTCACCGAGGTATGTGTATGAATTAGTGTTACTGTTCGCTTGGTCAGCAATGTGGATGTCGTGCCCGTTACCGAATGTTGGACCATAACCTGAGTACCTGAAAATTGCATATGACGCCTTTGTCACCACGCTTTTGAATGGTGCCAGTCCTTCTTTATCGCGAAGAGAAAATATGAATGCGTTGGTAGTGTAAACATATCCGCCGCTACTGCTGGACTCTGAATAAAAAAGAAATATTAATAATAATAAACCGTGGCATAAATAAAAATTACTGAAAGGAGGAACGCATTGGAAACAAACCCATCCTCCGTTACAACCTGAAGCATAATTTAAAAAAAACAATAATAATAATAATAAATATAAACACATTATATAAAGAAGCCTAAGCTACACAGGCCACATTCGATATATTTAAATTTTGAACCTTAACTAATACTATTGTTTCCAGATGATTTTTATCCATTTTCTTTTTCAAGCGAAACGGTGAAATTTGACTCATTACGGGCGCTTTTTCACTCTAGAAGAAATACGTAAATTAAAAATACCTCTTGGACCAGGGTACGAGAATGACTAAGAGTGTACGGGACGCTCAGTACAACATTTTAAACATTTGTTTTTATTTCTAATAAGAAACCTGGAGTAACAATAGCTCATCTTCCTTCATACATTCATTTTCACTGCTTTTTAAAGGAGAGGATGGGATCGGGATATTACAAATTTAATGTGGGCGCTTAATCGAGAAAATATCGTTTTGCTTCGTTTTTCTTTGTACCCATGGGCAAAGGAAACTTCATAAACTTACAATTCTGTCCGGATAGATTTAATGACTTTTATGTCGTGATTGCTGTTGCTATCAAAATATAACCAACGATTACGTGCGATGCACCGAAATTGTACAGTATATTAAAATCTGATTGCCTGTAAATTACCACTATGTTCTTAAATGGACCAAGTCTTAAGCCTGGTTTTCACTAGCGACGCAAGCACAAGCGCAAGCAACATACGCATACGCAAAAACGTGTTGATTTGTCCTAAACAAAAGGCACTGATGATCAACGCGTTACTGCGTCTGCGTGTATGTTGCTTGAGCTTGCGTCGCTAGTGAAAGCCAGGCTTTATAGAGAATATAAAACTGAAACTGTTCGCTTCTCGGAACAAATAATGTCCGCGTAGAAACATCCGTGCATATTTTCACGCCCAGTGAAGGTTATCGTTTATACTTACCCCAAGCAATATCAGTGTATCCTCCAAACACATACTTGTCTTTTCTGATGATCGTCACCGTGTGATTTTTGCCGTCACACCTGTTGTGGAAGGTACTGGCAGCCCAGCCGTGAGTGGAGGCGCGGTAACACAGCAGCCATTGGGGATGATTTCCTATAGCAGGTGCAAGGAACTCCCCGAGATGAAGGAGGTAGGTTACATTGTCTGATATTATTGTAGAGTTGATAGAAAAATCTGAAAAAGCCCAATTGCATAATTTTTATATATGGTAGTTTTATATATGCAAGTAGAGATATAACTTATGAGTAAAACATTACAGCCATATTCAATAGAACATAAACTTTTTCCTTTGAAAATGTTTGTATTAGTTTTCAGAGAAAATAATAACTAAATTTGGCGAAACTGCTCCCCACAAATCATAGTTCAGGCATTACTGCGTTATACGCGCTCGTAAAATAGCCATCTACTTCTTGTGATCAAATTCAAAATTAGTGAACGTGCATCCATCCATAACTATATATTAAATAGACAGCTCGCCCGTGAACCAAGATAAACTAGAGGGCTTGGGTGAACTGATTCAATTGATGGTACTGGTACTGAATTATCGTGGGTTTCTGTAATCAAATGAGTTTGTATGGCGTGCGGTGATTGGTCCCAAGTCCGACCCCCGACGGAGGACCGGGGTCCAGGTTTATATACCTTGACCAATCCGGCTGAACCTTCCAGGGACCGGCGCGCAAGCTTTATCTTACCAAGGGTGAAAGAAATACCGTAACGCACCGAGATGATAAGGCCCCCTACCTCACCCCCAATACAAGCCCTCCCGAAAATAAGCCCCCACAACGTCAGACGCAGAATTACTACCTCTGATATATCCTGCCTCCGAATATTATATGGATTTAGCTCCTGAAGAAGACATCGTACAGTTCCCATAAACTCCATATATTGTAGCTAGAAATTGTTTTGTATTTCATGTCGTAAATTACACTATGCTTAGAGACTTGTGTTGTTCATTTTACGACTGTAGGACTTGTTTTGCGGTTCATATAATTATTATTAGAGGTTTTTTTTAACACGCTGTATTCTGACAAAATCCATTCCAAGTATGAGCGCAAACATTTTTGAAACTCCACAAAAATAGCGTTTTTTGAATAAATATAAGCCAAATAATTGCTATCGGAATTTTACGGTAGATTAGAGTAATTTACGCTTCCTTGAATTCATATATATAAATTAGTTAACCTGTTTCACATCGTTTCCCATAGAATCCCAGTGGACAGCTGCAGTTAAATCCATTGACTCGCTCAGTGCAAGTTCCATTGTTCAGACAAGGATTGCTCTCACACTCGTTGATATCTGTAAGACAAATAAACACAAGCTATAAAACACCGTGCTCAAAGGAATACCATTATTCTCGTTAATACAAAAAAGTGTACATCTCGTTTTTCTTTATTTTAAACGAAAATTGGAAAAACATGTCATAACAACAGACTATGTCTGAAAATTCGAAACTTTGATAAACCTGCACATAATCACGCGGTTACCATGGCCACGTCATCAACTGCTGACAAACTGTTGTCGCATCAAAATATCTGAGAGGGATGATTGAATAGCTACTGAGCAGAGAAAATCTTATTTTTCAAATAATGGGGATGGCATCCATCCACCCACCTTGTACGTCCAAATGTTAACATTCTTGACGAGTATTTATAAATAACATCAAGCCGAATAGCAGTCAAGTCCTCGAGTTTTTCCAGCTATATTTGGCGTCTGTTGCTCTTACATATATTTGTTGTGTTAAAAAAATAGATCCACACTAACCCTTTTCGCAATGAACTCCAGTAAATCCCGGCGGACAAGTGCAGTTAAATGCATCAATAAGAGTGTTGCATATTCCTCCATTTTGACAGGGATTACTGGTGCATTTGTCAATAACTAAAACATGAAATACAACGAAGTGGTAAGGCGCGTCAGCTGAAGATCGAGATAGTAAATAACTGTAAAATTACCCAGTTCTTTGTTTACGATAGTATGGTAAGGCTATTTCGTTCAATTTCATCGCAATATTTGTTATTTTATTTTCGGTTTCAAACATTATGAAAATAAAAAATAAAAAATAACTAGTTTTACATCAGGTTCTCAGTTTTTATAATACAATTAGCCTTTTAATACATATGGTATATTACAGTATTGCACACAAATAATGAAAACGAATTTTGACGAATTTCGAACTCGGAGCTTTTCGGGGCGTTTCCGCGAAAATGAACAAATTTTCCCTTCAAACGAAATTCCCGCGAAATGCCGACATGTCGACGTCGGATATAAAACCTTGTCATCTGTGAGACAGCCGCAAATAATAAAAACAAGCTTTAAATTGTTTCTGCGAGATATACACTAAAAATCCTGCCACTTGCGAACGCGTGGTAAATAATAAAAACAAATCGTTGTTTATATTGTTTCTGCGAGATACACGCGTAAAAAAATTGTCACTTGCGAGCGCGCGGCAAAAAAATAGGTAATTGTATATATAATGGTCTTTGAAAAGCGTCTTACTTGTTTGGCAATATTTCCCTTTGTATTCCTTCATGCAAACGCACACATAGCTGTTCTTGTCGTATTGTGATACGCATGTCCCATTGTTCTGACAAGGCCAGCTGCTGCATGGAGACTACAGGGAAAAAATATATAGTTAGGGCAGAAAAAATAGACTAAGTATAACGCAGCATAACCAAACGCTTGTACTCTAGAGCTGATGTAAAGAATACAAGTAATTTCCCTTCGTGGGAGCAGAGGTAGCCATGCGAGCGCAAAACGCTTGCCATCGGATAGTCCTGCGAAAGTTAAATTGGAACTGATGTTGTATTGCGAGCGCAGTATAGCGCACGTGGGTGAGGTTAGTGCTGCGAGAGCGAAGGAGGTACGCGTGCGAGCGGAGGACGACTTGCGGAAGTGGTATAGTCTTGCGAGCGCGAAGCGCTTACGCGAAGAGGTGCGAAGGTTGTTTCGCTCAGTGTCAGTGTGAGCGGAAATAGTATTGCAAGCGCGAAGCGTCAAGCTACGAACTGAGGAAGTTCGGAGTCTCTCGTGCTTCGTGTGAGCGGATATAATATTTCAAGTGCGTAATGCTAAGCGCGACGGGCCAGGTGCCTCGTAATATGTGTGCAGAGATAGTCACTGGTGCCTCGCAATACGTGTGTGTGTGCAAGCGAAGATAGTCTTTCGAGTGCTAATGCTAAGCTCGTACGAGCAGATGTAATCTCCGATGATCACTAAGTAAGTAAGTATTAAGTAATTATAGTAATATCACGGATGAGTTCGATACTCGTTTTTCGCGTTTCGCGTTTCGCGATATGCGTGGGAGCGAAGATAGTCTTTCGAGTGCTAGTGTTAAGTGCGCAGTAGTGGAATTAGTATCACTCGCGCTTCGCAATTTGCTGCAAGCGAAGATAGTATTTTGTGTGTTTATGTTAAGTGCGTACGAGTGGTGATAGTCTCTCTCGCGCTTCGCGATGTGTGTGCGAGCGGAGATAGTCTTCCGGTGACGATGCTAGGCACGTACGAGCTGACGCAGTCCTCTCGTGCTTCGCGATGCACGTGCGAGGTAGGCTTTGAGGCGCTTTCGAGTGGAGATAGCCTTGCTCGTGCTTCGTGATGTACGTGCGGGCGGCGGAGAGAGTATTTCGAGAGATAATGCTAAGTGCGTACGAGCGAGATAGTCTCTTCTCAAGCATCGCGATTTTCGTGCGAGCGGAGAATCCGTCGAGTCTCGCGAGTGTTACTGCTAAGCGCGTACGAGTGGAAGTAGTGTTAGACTGCGAGTAGTCCCTAATTTTTCTCAGATCGAGCGGGCAAGCTCGAGCGCGAAGAGCGTGGAAATCTCGCGCCCGCGAGAAGACGCGAGACGCCTCCTCGGGTCGCGTCATCTCTCGGGCGCGAGATTTCCACGCGCTCCTCACCCGCTCGAACTGAGAAAAATTAGGGACTACTCGTAGTCTAAGGTAGCCCGCGTTTCTCGATGTGCGCGCCGCGAACGAAGAGTTGGCAAGTTTTGTTACTCTGAAGAAGGCAGTAATGCCGAAACGTTGGCCTTTTTTTTTCTCTTCAAATAGCACCAACAAAATCAATTTATCAACGCTTCAAGACGCTACGCAGTTATCCGAGTGGAGAGTTGTCTCGAGTCTCCAAAGTGCTAATGCTAAGAGCGTGCGAGTGGAGATAAAATCGCTCGCGTTTCTCTTTCGCAAGGCTCTCTTTCTGCAGCTGACAGCTTCGCGTTCGCAATCACTTGCGTTGGTTGGCTTGCAGTATATTGTACAGTGTATAATGTTATGTCAAATGTTATCATCCTCAAATTCGGCGTTTAATAAAAACGCATTGAAAGCGCCATCAATTTCCGATGCCGAACAAGGTCGTGATATTCGCTGTTGGTAATTTACTCCATGTATATTGAGCTATAGAGTATTTTTAAATAGCGCTTGATAAGCGTTCAAGAACTGAGCTAGGATATCAAATGAGGTTTCATCTACAACATGCCATATTTTGCATATTTTGTCATATCACCTGTCAGTGATAGCTACGATGACAACATTTCATACTGCTTGTTTGTAGTTTTTGTCTAGAATGATGTTAAATTTTTATGTTTTGTTTTACTCAAAAATCGTATAAAAATATATATATATATAATAACCGGTTTGAGAAAAATTAAAGAGTATAAATGTGCTCGACACAGCTTTACGACATGACGCCACTTCTGATATCCTCGCTTATTCCGCTGGTACTTTTCGCGAAAATGACAGAGCCATCTTTTGCAAGATTTAATGTTCGCGATCTCAAGGAAATTATTGGATTCAAAGGACATCAAATTTGATGAAAATATCATCATTGTTTAAACACCATTATTAAAAAACTGCCAAACTCAACGAGAAAACATACTTATAGAGCAAATTAAAACAGTGAAGTAATTAACAAAACCGATATATTCCAAAACCGCTGTGTAAGAAGATCCAGAGTAATGAATGCCAAATGGCAAGATAAAGTTAACACTAAATAACTGCTAGAAAAGGCGAGCATCAGAGAGAGGCTCAGTGACGAAGTAAGTCGGCGTGGATGAACATTTATCGGGTACATCCTGATCCTGATCCAAAAAGGGGAAGGAAGAGAGGGAGGCCAAAGACAACATGCATGCGCGGTGGCAAACGGTTGAGAAAAAGAGGTCCAGGGCGGGATGGAAATCGTGGGACGAAGTGCGTGTTGCGCCGGGCACAAGTCAAGAGAAATTGGAAAACAAATGTGAAGGCCTTATGTCGGCCGATTGGCGCGAAAGAGATAGATAACTGGGAAATTATAATAACAACTTTACCTTATAAGTTCAAAGTACTGCACTATATAAAATGAGTTTTTTCAGTAATTTCAAGAACGCAAAACGGTGATTTAGCACTGAAAATACGCATTAATGCGGATATAAAATGTGACTATATTTTACATTATTACAAACGGTAACTCGTTTACTTATGCGAAACAACGGACACCTTAGGTTGCGCGGATGTCATAGTTATTATAATTTTGTTTGAAAAATAGGGTGTTAAAAACATTTCGCGGCCTCTTTTTGACATTTTTTTTTCCATCGCAAAAGTCGTGAAACTTAAGAATCGCTAAAATAAATTACACTAAGAGATTTATCCTCAAACTATAATTTTTAACAACAGCACGCGTTATACGATAACACTTTAAAAATGTAGATTAATTATTACCTGCAACGTAACTTTTCAAAATCGTTTTTCCACTTACCGGAATACTGAAGTGATGAAACTTCGGGCTGGCGACGAACTTGTCCGAGTTGTTATACTTGTCAGATGGGAGCAGCTCACACAGCAGTTTATCGGTGATATCGCGGGATGCCTCCAGGTTATAAGAAAAACATGAAGGGATTTCTAAACAGGCAAACCCACACTCGCTGTCATCTTGAACACGATCTGAACCGATACTGGTGATGTTCAGGTAATAAAACTCGTCTGGCTGGAAGTTGATCAAAGACACACCTTCAGTGGAACCTCGAGCAAGACCTGGATCAGTTGAAAGAAGATCAGGCGATTTTAGTGACTAACCTATACAAAATACACTTTGGCTTTGTTGCGATGGGATTTCTATGTCGACAAAATAATTATAAAGAAATATAGCAGAGAAAAATCGTTTACCTTTCGAAGAATGTGGAAAAAAGGCAAAGTTCGCCAATGCAACCAGATAGCTGCTTAGTTGTAGGAGGCCGAGTTCCATTTCTGTTGATGTGTTTGACTTCAACAGGCAGCTTGAAGACTGACTGGAATAATTCGTTATCCCTTTTTATTATGTGAAATTAGAGCGCATTAGCAAGCCTTAATGTGTCAGCTGTTATGTCTACATCAAATGTTAACTCAGTGAGATATGACAACACTAATTATACAAATGATAAAATATATACGCACTAGTGAAGTATTTAGTTACTTTCACATCCGGCTCAGTACGGGTAACGCTATCGGATATAAACCATTATTCAGTATTTATTTTTTAGATAGCCAGCATCCACAACAGAACAGTGCCTCTTTTTCATTTGTTCGTCGAGCTAGTACCAACAAATGCGAAGAAAAAAAAAGAAAATTGGGGGCGAGACGTTTGTAAATTTATTATTTATCAGAAACTGAGTGCTTTTTATCATTATTTATTAATAAGTATAGGAAATCGTATGAACGCGAGTGCAATTCGTGATTTATGGGCACTCGTGATGTTTTGAAAGCTCTCAAAATTGCACGAGCCTTTAGGCGAGTGTAATTTGAGAACTTTCAAAACATCACGAGTGACCATAAATCACTAATTGCACGAGCAGTTCATACGATTTTTTGTTTATAATATTCTCAACAACATTTTGCTGCGGTCATCACGCTACTCTGCACACGAAACGCTTCGCTAGTTTCCAAAGTGCTGACATGTTTTATTTGAACGCGCAGGCAAGCCAAGCGTGAACTTTTTAAAAGAATTACAGTACTGTAGTTCAGAAAATATTTAACCATTAACTTGAAAGCTTATTTCAATTCCATTAAGCGGCAAAAACGTCTCTACTTGTCCGGTACCGTTTATCACAATTCCGTATTGCACTCTATTACCTATTTTTGCATTCGTCATTGACCAATCAGAAGCTGCATATTTTGTTGAGTATATTATAAATGGTTATATTATATAATGAGTTCCGGAGACAGTGGTTGCTATTTGGCTATATCATAATTATAACCAAACATGACAAAATGGTTATGTTTTGTTATTAACGTTAGCAAAACATGAAATTCAAAAAATGGTTATTTCAAATAACCAAATTATTATTTATCAGAAACTGAGTGCTTTTTATCATTATTTATTGCGGTCGACGAAGGAGATCGCAGACTAATTTCCAGTCTTCTCTCGCCTTCTCTCACACAAGCGGGACTTTTTTGAGATTTCGGCTATGTTTCTATCGACACGCATTTGGCCCCCCGCGTACATTTCGTCATCAAACTCGTTCCCAGGTACATAAGAGAGGAAAAGGGATAGAGCCTGGGATCTTGTTGTTTTGTCAACTCGTGTTGGATGTTGCGTATTTTGGAGCAATCTCAACGTCGGGTAAGTTACTTTATTTTTCAAATTCGACATATTATGGAATTCAAAAGCCTTGCAGCTAACATTTATCATGTTTTAAGGAGCTGTGTACGACTCCTGGTACGAATATAAGCCGCAGTTCGGCGCTCTGTTGTCAAACCCGCTCGACGGTCTTCTAGACCGTATATCAAAACAACACGAACTGTGTCATTTCACTCTGATGATCATGATTTGTGGTTGAAATATATAACCCACCGAGTTGTGTAGCTCGGGTTTACGTTAGACAGTTGTATAGTCAAGACCGAATCAGACTAGTTCAACCTTTCGAAATTTAATAATGCTATGAGTCGTGCAGAATTGCAGAGACATGTAAAAGCGTGTAAAATATAAGCTTACCTACTTTTAGAGGTATAAACAATGGAAGGTGTACGAATTTGTATATTATGAACAAAGAGATAAGCTTACTGTTATTTATCAATGCCAAATTCCTGTTTTGTTAAAATTTGTTAGAAAGTTATGTTCAAGCAAAGTTTTTAAATAAATGTCACCGTTGCAATTTGTGCCTGGTAGTAATACCTCTCTTTTACAAACATCAACATGACCTGTCCATAAATGTAATGTTATATTTAGTGTTATTTATTGGGTTGGCTATCTCCCAGGTCTTCATTGTCAATTAGCTTTCAACCTCACGAAGCAAGCAAACAGATTGAACAAAATATGATAAGCCTCAGGAAATACACACCGATTTATTCACAATTTCGGACTTCACTTTTGGCTCCCTTTCTGTAGGTGTGTGGGGAGTTGGGGGTTGGGCGGGGTAGGGAAGAGACACTTGAACGGTACTTACAATAAATATTAGAAAATACACAACTTAAATTGATGCATATTCAGGAAATATCATTCTACCCATTCAGAATTATACTTCCTTGACACAATTCTCAATGAAAAGACTATTTCAACCCAATAAGTTCCCAAGACCAACAGGTTTCATATCACCCGAAAGTAATTGAGAACAATCCTCTGTTTGAGATTGACCTGTCGAACGCATTTTCTTAATCTGTGATTACTACTAGTTAATAAATGGTTATATTAAAAAAAACCTAAACTGAACCCCACTACCAGAGTTGTATATCAATAAATTAGATGCACGGAAGGGGGCTGGGGAGGGGTACTCATTTATTTAAGCCATAAAAGTATTTTTCTGGAGCCGTTTTGGTCTAAAATAGGTATGTTTTGTATACTCTGGTCTGCAATTGCGATGAAACATACTTCGGGGAATTTGAAGTCCTTCTCAAATGTTTATGCCAAAAGACATATTCTTGGGTGGCGGAGACCAAATATCAGATGGGACACGTGTACTAATTTTCGAAGTCTACAATATAGTATTGATGTTTGGGTCAAGTTTGAAATAGACTAAGGAAGTCTGAATAAGGTAAGGATTAAGAAGCGGGCTGCACACATCGAAAAAAAAATCGGGTAGTTTAATAATGAGAAGGCAATTTCATGTCGCCTGACTTTCTGTTAATAAAATAACTTAATCAATAATTAAGTACGGGAAGTCGTTCCAAACAAACTTATCAAGACTGACCGATGAACACAATTACACACGAACGACAAACGTATCTTAACTCCATAAACCATAATTTATATCCCACGATCTGAGTCCATGGAAAGTGCATTATAGGTGCTACTCTATTTAAATCCAGAAAATAATCATAATTATACTACACAGGAAGTATTTACCAAGTTTGTTCCAATCCAATTGATTGGAAGAGCCAGGTGTCTATTCAGTAGTCAATAGTCGCCGGCAACCATTTATGCAACGGAAAACGTATTCTGGTCGCATTTCAGTCGCTTTGAATGTAATCCAAGTCCTAACCTGAGATCGTGCTCCTTATTAGGGAATAGCGCGGCAAGAAAATCGGCGAGCGAGGCGAGCCGAGCGCGCTGAAATCGCTTTTTAACACAATGCCTATACAAATAGCAACAGTTTTTATACGTTGATTCCATGGCGCATTGCACCGTCGTCTACTCGACGAATCGTACCAGCGAGATTTCTGCGGCTCAGTTGAATTACAGTTGACGCGAGTGCATCGTCTTCCTGTATGTGATGCTAGTTAATAGCAGTTTACTCCCTGCTCGTTGGCGGTGGACGAGACATTTTTCCGCTACCGGAATGATATATACTTTATCAGACAAGTGTACTAATTTTTAAAGTCTGCAATAGGGTATAAATTTTAACTCATGTCTTGAGATAAGTGTGGGTAAGTCTAACACAATGTAAGGATATCAAGAAGCGGATGCTAACACCGATCAAAAAATTTGGAGAGTTAAGGGGGGAGAACCTAAACTACAAGGAACCACAGAAATGTTGCTAAGGAAATCTCTAAACCTCCATAACTTTGGTTCCTGGACTCCAGTGGGCATCAAACGTTGTAATGTTTGTTCAATAGACCAATTTCGATATATTAATATTCTAACTTGGCTCCGAGGCTGAGGGGAATAACAAAATAAATGATTTATTCATCCCTCAACCTCGATGTGATTTATTGTCGATGTCTTTTGTTTTATTCCCCTAAGCCTCGGAGCCAAGTTAGAATATTAATATATCGGAATTGGTCTATTCACGTTCCCTTTAAATATTTCGAACCATGCCCATATTTGGTGTGTCGCGTGACCAAAATGAAAAATGTCTAAAAACTCGGAAGGATTTGATCATTTTCAAATTATTACTTTAGAATTTTTCTGAAGAATGTCAAAGCTTTAAGAGTTTTAAAGCTTTATAACTTCCGAAATATTGTACATTTCATCAAACGCATGCTACAAGTTGTCGATGAGATTTTCGCTTTTTACGAAGAGTTTCTTCCAAAATCTTTGTAATTTTTGCAAAATTTTTTTTGGGGGGTTGGGAAACCAGAGGGGGAAGCATAAAGTAAAATCAAAGCAAGGAGAGGGGAGTGCTCTAGGTAAAATAAGTCACTCAAGAGAGGGGGGGGGGGGGGGGGGGCTTAACATTTTATTTCAAGTACATATTACATTGGCGAATCCATACCTATTTTCCTTCACCGGACCTGAAAATAACACACATGCTCTTTTCCTTCTGCTATGGTTCTGTTGAATATTACTACGGAGGTAATGTTTGTTCCAGACGCGGATGTCCAACAATTAAACATGCTTCTTTCTGTTATAAGATTTTAATCCACAGGTGCGTGAAGAGAAAATGTAGCGTACTTGTATAAAGGTGTGTGTATACTGTGAGGGGGGTGAGGGGGGGGGGGGGGGGGTCGTACATAATTTCTGACTGATTAGAGGGGGGGCAATAACTAAATTCACTCATTTAGGAGGGCGGTATTACCTAATATTTGGCTACATGAAGCCATTTTCCACCCCCCCCCCCCCCACCCCCCCCACCCCCCCTCCTGATAATTATTGCATTGTCCCTAATTTTTTTAATTTTTAATTTTTTTGCTTTTTACGATGAAATCCTTCCAAAATATTTGCCGTTTTAGCATCTTTATATTTTTCTTGATTTTTTCAAAACAAATGTGGAGATTTTCTGACATTTCTGAACAATTTAGAAATCAAGATTTAGGATCGAAGATGGCGGATTTGTTTTTAATGTATGACGTCATTATGGCGTGTATGACGTCATAATTGACACGCGACTTCCACTCAAATAAATATTTTCGGATGCTTTACACACTATTTAAGTTTCATTTTCATAGCGTCAATCTCTTTTAGAGATACATAGGGGGGGGGGGCTCTATCTAGTTCTGTATATTTTACATAAATAATACGTGGAATGGTTTGATTAGCTGCGACACACTGGGGATAACATTTTGGAACGCCAACTGTACGTAGCGCAGTACAACTAGCGAAGTATCCATGTATCCGTGTGCTATTTATGATGTGATCAATCTGGTGGTCATAATGGTTCTGTTAGGATAATTTACTGAATGTCATTCCACTCTACCATCGTAGCCTGCTTCAGTCTCTCCGTCCACGCGCGTTTTATTTTCGCGCGCGTTCGCTTTATTTCGCTCCTGTCAAAGAGCCTGGCACAGTCGATCTATTAGAGTGTTCACTGTTGATCAACATTACGTCAAATTTGTTTTGTTATTCAAATTTGGCAATCATAAACAAAATAACTCTTTGTTTCAACAGCCAATAGTTCTCTGGTTGGCACATTAATAACTATAGGTGACGTAACGGAGAAACATCGCTATATAGCTACTCATTTAAATTGCACCTCTAAACAGCTTATTCCAGGGAGTTCAAAAAGCTATTAGCCTAAGGACGTCCCAAATTGTATTATCCTGTCTCGAAAATTTGAGCTTTTTCGATACAATGCCATGCGATACAAGTATTGCATTAATTATTAGATGTGTAATGTTTAGTTCTGTATTATGAACATTCATTATCACGCAGACTGTTTTTGTTATCGACAGTGGGCGGCCGGCGGCACCAATGTTCCGGTGGTGGGTTACAAGCTTACTCAATTCAGTTTTTGAAGTTGATCAGGGCCAAATGACATGTCATTTGGCTTTTTTTGCCACCGAATTATATTTCTCTTCTATTGCCTTTAAGATGATATTAAATTGAGGGGATATTGAATGAGCGGAGTACAAAAACTGACCATAAATTAATCTCGTTCCCTGAGTCCTCGTTACCCTTGTCCAGCGGTGGAGCGGACAACAAGGACCTCTGGGATAAAGCAATCCGCCATGACCGCATTCTAGGACTTCCGGCCCTACTGCGCATGTGTTCGACCCCATTTTTCAAACTAACGGACGCCAAGATTATTGGACTTCCGGTCTTACTGCGCAAGTCAGGCGGATCGCTTTATCGCAGAGGTCCTTGTTGGCCGCTCCACCACTGGACAAGGGTAACGAGGATTCTGGGAACGAGATTGACCATCAATTAAATCCACACATAATATCCACACATAAAATCCACATATAAACGTTTATTGATTTTCCTTGAACCACATCATTACACAATGACGCCAATGACTAAAAAAACTACAATATTAAATATGGTCGGTTTCAAATGGACAACAACGTCCCAGCAGAGTCAAATCGCTATAAAGCGTATTCAGTCATACATCACTGATACAATTAAGTAATTACGTACAACGTAGAGTTTCGAATAAATAACGGCCCCTGATACTTTAAGTATTGGCTGTATTTCAGGTCAGAATATTTCGAGGGATAATTACTCTTGGTGCAAAATTGCTCAGTAAAACCTTCTGCTTCACAACTGAAACCGAAGAGTTGAAATACAGAGAGTTCACGACTGTTACAATTGATTCAATACTTCATCGAAGTATGTCGTTACTTTGGGCTTTCGGTTGAGAATCGCTATTTTCAGAGCTCTACGGTATCATAAATATGTCCTTTATTTATCTACATTACATAATAAGCATTCTGCCTTGTTTTCTTAGGCCCGGTCCACACTAACGCGATTTCGAAACGCTGCCTTTTTACCGAAAACGTATCAAAAGCTCCGCGTCCACACTATTGTTTACCCAACGTTTCCCCGTCAACACGAATACGCTAGAAAACTATCAACGTCCACGCGAATACGCTCGAATACGCTAGAAAATTATTAACAGTCATCTGCTCATGCGACAGATATACGCGATGTTTGTGGCATGAATGACGTCAGCGTTTACGAAAGTCTCCGTTTTCGCTGTCCATACTAATACGATAGGGCTCCGTTTCCAAATGTCTCCACTCTGGACAGCGTTTTCAAATGTATCCGTTTTCGATCGTTGTAATGTGGACGATATCGAAAACGCATCGAAATTATGCGTTTTCAAATGAAAACGCATTAGTGTCCCCAATTAGTTCTACAAACTTGATACCTAGACACTTAAATAAAATTGTCATTCATCCATTCATTCATTCCTTCATTCATTCATTGATTCATTCATTCGTTCGTTCGTTCGGTCGGTCGGTCGTTCGTTCGTTCGTTCGTTCGTTCGTTCGTTCGTTCGTTCGTTCGTTCGTTCGTTCGTTCGTTCGTTCGTTCGTTCGTTCGTTCGTTCGTTCGTTCGTTCGTTCGTTCGTTCGTTCGTTCGTTCGTTCATTCATTCAGTTGTTCTTCGGTTAAGATATGGAGAGCAACACTCCGGTGTAGTCATGAACTACACTCTGGCGGAGCAGGAGTACCGAACACAGATTGCAAAGGGAGGGAGGGTGGGTCGCGATATTTGAACTGTAGTTGTGGTGTTTTACCTTTGAAAGACCTTGAAATGCGATATTCACTCAAGGTAGCGGTAATAAATATAATACCGCTGCACCAATGGGAAAGACCCATGGGGATATCATACCTAATTCTACGAGACTACGACTTGCATGTATAATAAAGTACTATTCAAATGACTTTGAATAGAGAACACAGCCTCCCCAACAGACTGCTCTCATTTAGTAGATAACTGCACTGTAGTAAACATAACTATAATTTGATCTTAAATTTACACTTTGAGTGTACGCCTTCCATTTACAAGTATGTAACCTTGCTGCTATAAATATAAATATTTACCAAAAAGCATTTAATTGCTGAAAAGAACACAGACGTGAAATATGTGCAACGTTGAATGACAGCGCATGGCACTAAAAACCTACCGAATGTTACATTCAATGATTTAATTCGATAATTAATGTTGACGTAAAAGCCACCAACATTTTCGAATTGATCTAAAATTTATCTGGGAACAATTTGCAAACATGTCATTGTTGACGGAACTTGCTGTTACCATGGCACCCATATTTTGACTGGCATGTTTTTCCAAATTTGGAACTGTTACTGCCTTTTTTAAGAAAGAAAATAACTTTCTTGCAACAAATTTTACCTTAGATCATCATAGCATTTTTATTGATTGTGATTACGTTTAAGTCACCTTTGGTTGTTTTCCGACATTTTAGAAAAATCAAGAAATCCAAGATGACGGATCGAAGATGACGGCTGTTCGGAAATCGTGACGTTTTACGTCATTGTCATATATTTAATACTCTTGGAGTAACGGAGGGGGAGATTCCGTACCCAGGTATCTGCGAATACACAAGGAAAATAATCATGACAAGTTAATGAATATATCGAATACATCGAACAAATTATCTTTCTTGCTTCATTTTCTATGAATTTATATTATATTCTATATTATAATAACTTCATCGGGCATTGTGGCGTATTTTGCGGGCTAAAATGGAGAATTCAGCGGGCTAAAACCGCTGAACTGAGCCAATCAGAAACAAGAAAATAACGTAGCAGCCAATCAGAACTGGAAACCATTCAACTG
>MU826860.1:346483-348122 GCA_029204205.1 Desmophyllum pertusum
ATTTATGAACGAAAGAACGAATGAAAAAATAGTTGGTCCACCAAAATAGCATTTTGAATAAAGTTGATAAATAAATAAAATAAATCAATATAAGTCAAGGAATTTTTTTCGGACTGTTACGGTAGATTAAAGTAATTTACGCTTCACTCATAGGTATTTGTTAACCTGTTTCACATCGTGTCCCATAGAATCCCAGTGGACAGCTGCAGTTAAATGCATTGACTCGCTCAGTGCACGTTCCATTGTTCACACAAGGATTGCTCTCACACTCGTTGATATCGGTAAGACAAATGAACACAAGCTCTAAGAAATACCGTTATCCTCGTTAATAAAAAAAAAAATCGTCCATCCTTGTACATTCTTGACGAGAATTTAGGGACTGTGCAATTAATTACTAGGAGGGAGGGTTGGGGGGGGGGGGAGCATAAAGTAATATTACTGGCAAGGATAGGGGGGCTCAAAGTAAATCAGTCACTCAAGAGGAGGGGGGCCCTTAAAATTGTATTTCAAGTACATATCACAGTGGCGGATCCAGACCTGTACGTTTATAAGGTAGGGCCATTAGTGTTTTCCACCCACAAAGGGGGATCCGGGCCCCTCCCCTAGATCCGCCACCGGTTCCGTCTGAAAGGCTTAATCTTCTGTTAGCTGTGACTGAACTGCGAATTCAAATTCAATCCGTTCTAATATGATAGTCTATTATTATCTATCAGGTCACAAAAGTTCCTAGCAAGCTGTTAACAGTTACGGTATCCCCTATAAACCTCTAGTTCAAATGCCCTCATAACACATAGCTTTGTTGAAACATTGCTACGGAGGTGATGTTTGTTCCAGACGCGGGATGTCCAACAAGTAAACATGTAGTAGGAGCTCTTCAATGTTCTGTTATAAGATCGTTATCACCTGATCACAGGTGCGTGCTGTAGAGAACATGCAGATTACTTTTATGGTCTTGTATAAAGGTGTGCCGTGTACTGTGAAGGGGGGGAGGGGGAGGGGGGGGGGGCGTCATTCATAATTTCTGACTGAATCAGAGGGGGGGGGGGCAATAACTAAATTAACTTTTTTAGAAGGGGGTATTACCTAATATGTTCCTACATGAAGACCATTTTCAACCCCCCCCCCCCCTCCTGATAATTATTGTACAGTACCTTATGAATAACATCAAGCCGAATAGCAGACAAGTCCTAAAGTTTTTCCAGCTATATTTGGTGTCCGTTGCTCTTACATATATTTGTTGAGTTAAAAAAACAGATCCACACTAACCCCTCTTCGCAGTGAACTCCAGTAAATCCAGGGAGACAAGTGCAGTTGAATGCATCAATAAGAGTGTTGCATATTCCTCCATTTTGACATGGATTACTGGTGCATTTGTCGACAACTAAAACATGAAATATACGAAATGGTAGGTTGCGTCATCTGAAGATCGGGATTGTAAAGAACTGTAAAATTACCCAGAACTTTGTTTACGATAGTATGGTAAGGCCCTTTCGTTCAATTACGTCGCATCATTTGTTATTTTATTTTTGGTTGCAAACTTTATAAAAACAAATAATAACTAACTATTTTCAAATCAGGTTCTAAGTTTTTTATATTTCAATTAGCCCAGTGTTGTACACAAATAATGAAAACGAATTTC
>MU826860.1:348622-378772 GCA_029204205.1 Desmophyllum pertusum
AAGGCAATAGAAGAGAAATATAATCCGGTGGCACAGAAGCCAAATGACATGTCATTTTACCCTGATCAACTTCAAATACTGAATTGAGTAAGGGTTTGTACACCCACCACCGGAACATTGGGTGCCCCGCCCTACTGTCGATGAAAAAGAGCCGTCCTGCGTGATAATGAATGTTCATAATACAGAACTAAACATTACACATCTATATAATTAATGTAATACCCTTGTATTGCATGGCATGTTATCGCAAACCTCTATTTTTCGAGAACAGGATAATACAATGTTTTGGGACGTCCTTAGGCTAATGAGCTTTTTTGGGAACGCCCTGGAATAAGCTGTTTAGAGGTGCAATATGGAGTAGCCTGAGATCAGGCCCCTGAAAAAAATTTAGCGAGAGAAAAAAAGAGAGCGAAGTCGCTTGCAGAACTTAGACGTGCGAGCAGTACCTCTTTCTTTCTTATCGATCGCGAAGCAAGCGCGAGAGAGCGGAAATCGAGGCGCGAAGCGCGTGGCGAGCGGGAAATGGGCCGAGCGGAAGTGAGATCACGAATTGACGAAGTAGCGAAAGATAGAGGGACTGCCGGCTTTTTTCTGCATCAAACGCGTGCTGAATTCCCACGTTGTACAGACAACGGAAAATTCGGATTGGCTTAATTAGACAATGGACGCTGTCAGATTCGTTTGAGTAGTATTAACTTCTTGAGAACCTCTTGACGACTTGTTGACACTTACAGCGGCTTAGATTTTCATAGCGCGAGACATCAATAGCGGCAACTTTGTTGGCGAGAATGACAGAATGTTTTCAATGTTTATATCTCTTCATCTGAACGAAGTAGTTTTAAAGGAAGGAACAGAAGCAAGCCAATCGATAGCTTTGCTGATGGGAAAGGATGGTAATGGCCGTTCTTCTCACGGCCTTCTGGAAGAGGATGATTTATCAGAGTTTTTGTAAACGGGAAAGATTCGAGCTTTCCGCATTAGAGTCGGATCACAGGTCTACTCCGGCATCTGATCATTGTTCGCCAGTAGAGCATCGTCCAACGATTTTGGCTTGAGGTTGCTGACGAGGATAAAGACAGTCCCTTTGGACTTTCAGACATTGGCGACAGACAAATGCTGATGGTTCACTTTTCATAAATTACCACGGCTTTTTCCCAACATAGCGCTGAGTTTTCGTTGATTGATTTATAATCTAAGATCGTACTCAAAACACACAGCGCTTGCGGGCTACAAACGATGCTGAGAAAAATAGAGAGGCTGTTGAACAAGACTAACTGCCAAACGACAAAACAAGCAAGTCTTGTTTAAAAATAGGCCAATGTTTATTTTTTGCGTGCAATTTACCTACGCAAAAAACTCACGAGTCGACGTGTGCGAACAAGAATCCTTTCTTTCTGCACCCGGGGGCTGGTTTATTTTTGGGCCGTACGTGACCTAAAGGGCAGAGTTTGTTATTAAAAAAGTTAATTTTTCAATTGCTGAACGGCTTGGTGGGCGGAGTTTATGCTGGCACGCTGTTTTGATGGCAGAACAAGCCGGCAGTCCCTCTATCTGTTCGCTCATTTCACGTCACTTCGTGACTCACTTCCGCTCGTCACTTCGTGACTTCACTTTCCGCTCGGCCCATTTCCCGCTACGCGCTTGGCTTCGCGAATCGAATAAAGAATAGAAAGAGGGACTGCCTCGCAAGCTACTGCAGAAACGAAAGCGACGGAGCCTGAAGACAATTCCTTTGATGCCGCCGATCCGCCCTCCAAGTAATTAGGGACCTGTTATAAAATGACCAGACAAGTCACCTGGGAGTGTTTGGCCCGTGTTTCCCAAATTAACTTCTTGTTAAACTAGAATGGTTAAAATAAATTATTTCCCGCGGCAAAAATGATCGTTGCATTTCAAGTATTACCCATAAAACAAGCTTGAAAGTAAAAATTGCTAAAAGTAAGCGTATAAAGCGGTGAAGACGGCTTCGTCCACCAAATTTACCGTAATACGCGTATGCAAATATGTAATTTTAGCCAACGCTTCGTCTGTTGAATGTTCAATTTTCAGCCGTAATTTTCTCTTCGCAAATGAAAGGACTCGAACGCAAAAGATCGCCGGCTAACCGGCTCCATGTCCATTTTTTGGCAGTTTTATCCTTCCATTTCGAACTTCAGCTTTCAGGCCTATAACGGGACAACTCTTCGACTTGGTCTTTCATTATCGAAACTGCAACGGCGACACAATTAGAACAGTAGATCGTTCTAATCTCCACCCGAGGTTAAACTCTTGCCAAAACCAGTCGGGAGAATCCCAAATACATCGCGCTCTTTTGCCACAGATTCTAGGCATATCTTTTGCTGTTCCTTGAGCCGAGGGATATCTGAAAGATCTGATGGCAAATAATAAATTCCGTAACGCTTGCTCAATTCTCCAAACAACGCGTGACATTGTGTTGTCAACATCTCTCATCATTCACCGCGAATCTGTCAATATTAAGCAAAATGACCAATCAGATCATGATACCATAATCTGGTATCATGGATCGGCGGCGTCAAAGGAATGTCTTCAGGCTCTTTCGTTCTCGCCACAGGCAGCGACTCGGCTCGCTTCGCTCGCAAATTTTCTTCAGGAGCCTGATCTCAGGCTAAATATGGAGTATATCGAATGTTCCAGGCTCTCTGATAGTGCATGAGCGAAATAAAGCGAACGCGCGCGAAAATAAAACGCGCGTGGACTGAGAGCCTGAAGCAGGCTACAATTGGAGAGGGGAATGACATTCAGTAAATTATCCTAACAGAACAATTATGACCACCATATTGATCACATCATAAATAGCACACGGATACATGGATACATCGCTAGTTGGTCTAGTTGCGCTGCACTACGTACAGTTGGCGTTCCAAAATGTTATCCCCAGTGTGCCGCAGATAATCAAACCATTCCACGTAGTATTTATGTAAAATATACATAACTATACAACGCAAGATATTTAACGATTGCTTCTGAAGTTGACAGTCTCGCAGTACAGTGCCTCGGTTACATACTTTTATAAAGGTAATATTGTGTCTAATGATGACGTCACAATGACTTCAGAATATGTTTTTTTCTATGACGCAATGCATTTATCAAACGGATGGAACGCAGGCGTGCCCCGTTTGACCGTCATATGAGGACCGGCACTGCCCTGGAAAATTCCAATTCCAATCCCAAGTCTCTTGGCATTTATCGCGAAAGCCTGTGAAAAGACATCGACGTAGAAGTAGTTTAAAAGCTTTTATCTGTCAGTGCTTCGACCTTCATACGAAAGCTGCAACACGTTCGAGTTTAGTTTTCATAAATACAGCGTTAGGTCAGTGAGAATGATTTGAGAGACCGAGCAGTGTCCCTCCAGTGTAGTTGCTGTTTTGGCAGATACACATTTTGTATTATTTTAAACTCAAATGTGTCCCCAACAAGAACACTGTACTAGTCATACAGATTTGACGCGAGATGCAAGGCCTTTTTCTTTTCTCTAATAGCATACATGGAAGCATTTATAAACTTGATAAACCTCTCATCCGTCAGTTTGTCAATATTAAGCATGCAGGTATGTATATGTAATGCTCGATCCCGAAGGCGATACCAACATTTTCTGGGAGTACCACCGCCCTTGGGTGTTGATTCCCATTGTCAGGTGGATGCCATCTTGGAATGAACCTATCCTGCATTGGGGGGGGGGGCAGAAAGTGCCCGCGCTGACTTCAAATTTATCGTACTTAAAGAGCATTCAAGCAATCATAGCCAAACTTTATGACTTTTCCTCAAAATTATCTGGGAACATTTTGTTGTGTCAATTTTTTAATCACGTGACTTGACGTTTCCATGGAAATCAAGTTTCTTGCTTTATACGCCACATAAGTTTCATTTTTATAGCACAAATACTTTTCGAGGTACATATCGTTTTACCCAAATTTGTTGTTTTTTTAGTTTAATTTTCAGTTTTCATAAAATTTTCGCTTTTTACGATGAAATCCTTCCAAAATCTTTGCCGTTTTAGCATATTTATATTTTTTCTTGTTTTTTTTCAATACAAATTTGGAGATTTTCTGACATTTCTGAACAATGTAGAAATCCAAGATTTAGGATCCAAGATAGCGGATTTGTTTTCTTGCATGACGTCATTATGGCGTGTATGACGTCACAATTGACACGTAACTGCCACTAAAATAAAGATTTTTCGGAAGCTTTACACACCATGTAAGTTTAATTTTCATAGCGTCGCTATTCCTCATCCCTATCTTTAATTCCCTTCATAATCATCTAAAAAACTCCTGAAAGGATGTTATAATTCCATGGCACCTTTCACTGGATGGCATTTATAAATTGCACGAGACCTCCAAGAGATAACGTAATTGATGATGTCTGCTGACAGGACTATCCCATGCCGATTTTCTTGCCGCGCTATTCCCCACTAAGGAGCCTGATCTCAGGTTAGGGCTTGGATTACATTCGACGCGACTGAAATGCAACCAGAATGCGTTTCTGTCAGCATAAATTGGGCCTAAGTGCCGGCGACTACTGAATAGACACCTGGCTCTTCCAATCAATTGGATTGGAACAGATTTGGTAAATACTTCCTATGTAGTATAATTATGATTATTTTCTGGTTTTAAATAGAGTAGCAACTGTAAATAAATGCACTTTCCATGGACTCAGATCATGGGATATAAATGATGGTTTATGGAGTTAAGATACGTTTAGTCGTTTGTGTTTACTTGGGTTCATCGGTCAGTCTTGATAAGTTTGTTTGGAACGACTTCCCATACTTAATTATTAATGATGTTTTTTTTATTACCAGAAACTCAAGCCAGCGTGTGCAGCACGCTTCTTAATCCTTACCTTATTCAGACTTCCTTACTCTATTTCAATATTGCAGACTTAAATTAGTACACGTGTCCTATCTGATACTTGGTATCCGCCACCCAATAATATGTCTGTTTGCATAAACATTTGAGAAGGGCTTCAAATTCCCAGAAGTATGTTTCATCACAATTGCAGACCAGAGTGTACAAAACATACCCTATTTTAGACCAAAACGGCTCCAGAAAACTATAACAACTTTTATGGCTTTTTATGAGTCTCCCCACCCCCCTTCCGTAATTACGTACATGTATCTAATTATAATTTGTTGATATACAACTCTGGTAGTGGAGTTCAGTTTAGTTTTTTCAGTCACAATTGGGATGTTTACTAACTCATGCAGTTTTGGAACCACTTGAATATGCTTATGATTGATAAATTATGCTCATCGGTCAAAGTTTTTAACACTGAGTAAATAACAATAGTCATCATATATACGCCATTATTTGCATTATTCGTATCTAGCTTCGTGTCCTTCATCAATATATATAACACTTCACAGTTCATATAGACATATAATTATCTTTAATATTCCTTTCGTGCAAGCAACGAACAAAACGTGTCATTTGTCGCACGACTCTGTTAGGAATAATATGGCTCTTAGTGCCAGCTGCATGAACTTTGTTGTGCGTTGGTCGCGCAGCGAAGCCATGAACATGCATGATTCAACTATTTCACTCCCAGCCAAGAATTGCCGACTTCAAAATAAACACTGCACGATCGAAAACTTGAACGTTAAGTTCATTTTAATTTGGAAAATATTGAGACATAAACAGTATTACATGGAAGTACTTGTATGTACCTCAAATTTAAATGATCACACTTTCCAGAATTAAAAAAATAATAATAATAATATAAATAAATAAATATAACAAATAATGCAGGTAGCGTTTATTTCCATAATAATTCGCAACGTTTTCCCATTATGTTGAATATAAGTACACGGTTGCATGACATGTTCTAGACGTTTAATAACTACACAAGCCGGGGTGAAATGCATTAACGTTTGAATGCGGTACACGAAACAAATTGATCGGTCAGTTTTGACAAGTATGTTTGGAACGACTTCCCATTACATCTTTATTCAACTTTTGCATTCCATGTACAATGTATTTAATGAGACAATATGGTATCATAGCTTTTTTCTGAGATAGAACGTTTGTTCACATACGATGTTTAATCTTTATATGTATAAAATTAGTATAATTAATATCTAGTGTTTTCCAAAGTGGATGTTTTAAAACAGTTTACACCAATTGAATAATTAATAATGAAGACAGTATTTCTGTTCATCGGTCAGCTTTAACAAGTAAAGTTTGTCAATATTCATCGCACGTAATTATTCTTTCCCGCGCGTCTCGTCCCAATCCCCGCGCTTTTTCACTTCTAGCACGACGAACAAATGGAAAAGAGGGACTGCCCGTAGTCTGTTGTGGATGATGGCTATCCTTAAAACAGTGTGAAATATACAACAAAATTTCTGAATCATGGTTTATATCCGATTTATAGCGTTATCCGTACTGAGCCAGGTGTAAATACTTCACTAATGTGAATATAATTTACCATTTGTATAATTAGTGTTGTCTTACCTCACTGAGTTAACATTTGATGTAGACATAACAGCTGACACATTAACAGGCTTCCTAATGCGCTCTAATTTCACATAATAAAAAGGGATAAAGGATTATTCCAGTCATTCTTAAAGCCTGCTGAAGTCAACAACACATCAACAGAAATGGAACTCGGCCTCCTACAACTAAGCAGCTATCTGGTTGCATTGGCGAACTTTGCCTTTTTCCCACAGTCTTCGAAAGGTAAATTATTTTTCTCTGCTATTTCTTTATAATTATTTTTTCGATGTAGAAAATCCCATCGCAACATAGCCAAGGTATCTTTTGTATAGGTTAGTTACTAAAAACGCCTGATCTTCATTCAACTGATGCAGGTCTTGCTCGAGGTTCCACAGAAGGTTTGTCTTTGATCAACTTCCAGCCAGACGAGTTTTATTACCTGAATATCACCAGTATCGGTTCAGATCGTGTTCAAGATGACAGCGAGTGTGGGTTTGCCTGTTTAGAAATCCCTTCGTGTTTTTCTTATAACCTGGAGGCATTCCGCGATATCACCGATAAAC
Source organism: Desmophyllum pertusum (assembly GCA_029204205.1). NCBI lineage: Eukaryota > Metazoa > Cnidaria > Anthozoa > Scleractinia > Caryophylliidae > Desmophyllum > Desmophyllum pertusum. Next base: position 355,638 of record MU826860.1, read on the forward strand.
TGTTGTGTGAGCTGCTCCCATCTGACAAGTATAACAACTCGGACAAGTTCGTCGCCAGTGCATTTTTTCATCACTTCAGTATTCCGGTAAGTGGAAAAACGATTTTGAAAAGATACGTTGCAGGTAATAATCTACATTTTTAAAGTGTTAAACATTCGTTTTAGGATACAAGTTTGTTTGAGGATAAATCCCTTAGTGTAAATTATTTTAGCGATTCTTAATTCTCACGACTTTTGCGATGGGGAAAAAAATGTCAAAAAGAGGCCGCGAAATTTTTTTAACACCCTATTTTTCAAACAAAATTATAATAACTATGACATCCGCAACCTAAGGAGTTCCGTTGTTTCGCATAAGTATAAACGAGTTACCATTTGTAATACTATCACATTTTATGTCTGCGAATAGCCATCTACACTAATGCGTATTTTTAGTGCTAAATCACCTTTTTGCGTTCTTGCAATTACTGAAAAACTCATTTATATTGAACATATCAAGTAAAGTTGTTCGCGCCAATTGTCACATAAGGCCTTCACATTTGTTTTCCAATTTATCTTGTCTTGTGCTCAGCGCAACACGCACCTCGTACCACGATTTCCATTCCACCCTGGTCCTCTTTTTCTCTGCCGTTTTACACCGTGCATGTTGTCCGGCGTTGGCCTCCTTCTCTTCCTTCCCCTTTTTGGATCAGGATCAGGATGAACCCGATAAATGTTCATCTGCGCCGCCTTACTTCGTCACTGAGCCTCTCTATGCTCGCCTTTTCTAGCAGTTCTTTAGTGTTAACTTTATCTTCCCATTTGACATTCATTACTCTGGATCTTCTTACACGGCGGTTTTGGAATACATTGCTCTATAAAAGTATGCTTTCTCGTTGAGTGTGGCAGTTTTTTAATAATGGTGTTTGAACAATGACGACATTTTCATAATGTCAATGTCCTTTGAATCCAATTATTTCCTTGAGATCGCGAACATTAAATCTTGCAAAAGATGGCTCTGTCATTTTCGCGAAAAGTACCAGCGGAATAAGCGAAGATATCAGAAGTGGCGTCATGTCGTAAAGCTGTGCCGAGCACATTAAATACTCTTTAATATTTCTCAAACCGGTTAGAATTTAATTTCCCTGCGTTATTATATATTTATTTTCTATATTTTTGAGTAAAACAAAACATAAAAAGTTAACATCATTCGAGACCAAAACTATACAAACGAGCATTATTACATTTTGTCATCGTAACTATACATGTACATGGAGTAAATTACCAACAGCGGATATCACGACCTTGTTCGGTATCGGAAATTGATGGCGCTTTCAATGCGTGTTTATTAAATGCCGAATTTGAGCATGATAACATTTGACATAACATTATACACTGTACATTGTACTGCAAGCCAACCACGCAAGCGACTGCGAACGCGAAGCTGTCAGCAGAAAGTAGCCTTGCGAAAGAGAAACTCGCGAGCGATATTACCTCCACTCGCACGCGCTTAACATTCAGTCGGAGACTCGAGACACTTTCCACTCGGATAAAGTTGACACTGGTATAAACTGCGTAGCGCCTTGAAGTAAAGCGTTGATAAATTGATTTTTTTCGTGGTATTTGAAGAGAAAATAAACGGCGGATGTTTCGGCATAATTACTGCGGCCTTCTTCAGAGTAACAAAAAACTTGCCAACTCTTCGTTCGCGCGCACATTGCGAAACGCGAGCGACACTACCTCCCCTCGTACGCGCTTAGCGGCACTCGAGAGACTCGACGGATTCTCCGCTCGCACTCATCGCAAAGTACGCACTTAGCATTATCACTCGAAATACTCTCTCCGCCGCCCGCAGTTACATCACGAAGCACGAGCGATACTATCCTCACTCGTAAGCGCCTCAAAGACTATCTCGCACGTGCATCGCGAAGCACGAGAGCGACTGTGTCCGCTCGTACGTGCCCTAAGCATTAGCACGCCGGAAGACTATATCCGCTCGCACACACATCGCGAAGCGCGAAAGTGAAACTATCTCCACTCGTACGCACTTATCATAGACACACAAGACTACCTTCGCTTGCAGCAAATTGCGAAGCGCGAGTGATACTAATTCCACTACTATGCGCACTTAACATTAGCACTCGAAAGTATCTTCGCTCACACACACATCGCGAAACGTGAGTGTTCATGAGACTACACCTGCTCGTTCGACCTTAGCATTAACACTCGAAAGACTATCTCCGCTTTCACATATATTGCGAGGCACCAGAGAATATCTCCGCACACATATTGCGAGGCACCAGGCCGTCGCGCTTAGCATTACGCACTTGAAATATTATCTCAGCTCACACGAAGCACGAGAGACTCCGAACTTCATCAGCTCGTAGCTTGGCACTTCGCGCTTGCAATACTATTTCCGCTCACACTGACACTGAGCGAAACAATATTCGCACCTCTTCACGTAAGCGCTTTGCGCTCGCAAGACTGTACCACCTCCGCAAGTCGTCCTCCGCTCGCACGCCCTTCGCACTCGCAGCACTAACCTCACTCGCGTGCGCTACTGCGCTCGCAATACAACATTAGTTCCAATTTAACTTTCGCAGGACTATCCGATGGCAAGCGTTTTGCGCTCGCATGGCTACCTCTGCTCCCAAGAAGGGAAATTACTTGTAGTCTTTACATCAGTTCTAGAGTGCAAGCGTTTGGTTATGCTGCGTTATACTTAGTCTATTTTTTCTGCCCTAACTATATATTTTTTCCATGTAGTCTCCATGCAGCAGCTGGCCTTGTCAGAACAATGGGACATGCGTATCACAATACGACAAGAACAGCTATGTGTGCGTTTGCACGAAGAATACAAAGTGAAATATTGCCAAACAAGTAAGACGCTTTTCACCGTCCATATATAATATATACAGTCAATCACTTGTTTTTTGAACATTTGCCGCTCGCTCGCAAGTGACAGGATTTTTAGTGTGTATCTCGCAGAAACAATATAAGCTTATTTTGCGGCTCTCTCGCAAAATGACAAGGTTTTATAAATTATAGTCTTCCGACTTGGCGGCGAATTTTAGCGGAATTTCGTTTGAAGCGAATTTGTTTTCATTTTCACGAAAAGCCCCGAAAAGCTCCGAGTTTTTCATTATTTGTGTGCAATACTGTAATATACCATATGTATTAAAAGGCTAACTGTGTAATATAAAAACTGAGAACCTGATGTAAAACTATTTTTTTTATAATGTTCAAAATCCAAAAATAAAATAACAAACATTGCGTAATACGGGCTGGGTCAGTTTTTATTTTTTCGAGCCTTTAGGCGAGAACAAATAAACACTGTTTATTATACGACATAATATATTTCCTAAAACATAGGCTTTCAACAGTGCTTTCCGTAGAGCGCGGTCAGGGGGACTGAGAACCGTTGACTATTTGCTCTCGTCTTTGTGCGTATTCCCACTCAAAAATGCTATGTCGTATAATAATATACCATATGTATTAAAACGCTAATCGTAATAAAAAAACTGAGCGAGAACCTGATGTAAAACTAGTTAGTTATTTTTTTTTATAATGTTTGAAACCCAAAATAAAATAACTTATATTACAGGCTGAGAAATTTTCTGAACGCTGATTGGTCAAAACGAGCAGAATTTATCTCAAATACTGTCGAACCTCTACTAACGGCCACCTCTTCATAACGGTCACTCGTTTTTGTCCCGGCGGACAGTCCATACATTCACTCTTGTTTTAACCTCTCTACAACGGCCATCTCTCCACAACGGCAACGGCCACTACAGCGCGTCCCAGCTTCCAAAACCACTTAATTAAGGTGGCTCATCTCAGTTTTGCAAGGGCATACCTTCCCTAATGTGAACGGCTGATACTTCGCTGTCAGAGCACCGTCTGACTAGCTACTTCACCACTTTACTAGAAATAGAATGAACTTTCCAAAAAAGTAGTTTTGATTGGCATCGGTGTTACCATAGCAACGCAGCGATGACGTCATGCATTTTACATATGACCATTTTTCTCGACATCTAGACGTAAACTTTTAAAACCACCTTATGTTCCTTGAAGCCTAGATGTAGTTCTTCACGATTAATAATTTTTTAAAAAATTATATGAGAGCGTTTTGGAATAAAATGCGGTTGAATATTTTCATTAAAAAAATTAAATATTCACCTTGCGTTTGTTTAATTCGTCGATACCAATGTCTTCTTAACTGATTGAGGTAATGTCTTTACCACATATTATACCTGTGACATAGGACTGTTTTCTGTCAGAGTTTCTTCGAAATTGCTTCATTCGATTTCATTTCATGTAGACAGAAGTAATCCCTGCTAGATTCGCATTTTACTCAACGTAGTAACATATTTGTTACGGAAGCTGTAATTAAAAAAACTAGTCGATAAATTGTTTTTAATTTTTTTTGATGCGAAGTTTAACATCTATTACGCTTTATCTGGAATTTTCAAGTGGATTGAATCATTTTAAGGGTACGAAATGAAAATAAAAATACAAACACGTTTACATTCATCCGTGACAATCGTTTTTGCTATATTATTTGTTGACAGCAGATTTCTTTCAGAAATTTCTCTTTTGTCTATATTCAGGCATATTTGTGTGCGCCTACGACGCTTGCTTGCAAGGTTTCGCTGCTGATGACACGTCGCTCGTGAAAATGATTGTCTTCATCGATAATCAACATATATGAGTGGGTCACGCAGCCAGATGTAAACGTTATTATAATTGATATATTAGTACGTTACCGCGGAAGCAGTGGCGTTGTTTTCATGGACGGATATTATTTTGATTGTTGTTACAAAGTTCTTATTCAATTACAAATGAATGCAGAATGTGGATAATCGAAGGAGTTTTTTACATTTTTGCGATTATGTGATTGTCCAAAAAGTTTATTTTCTGCGTGACTACAGATTTATGTTAATTTCCATTGTACTAACAAAAAACAGAATTTTCACGAGCGGCGTTTTTGGAGCAACGAAACCTTGCAAGCAAGCGTCGTAGGCGCACGCAAATATGCCTGAATATAGACAAAAGAGAAATTTCTGAAAGAGATCAGCATGTCAACAAATAATATAGCAAAAACGATTGTGCCGATGAATGTAAAACGTGTTTGTATTTTTATTTTTATTTCGTACCCTTAAAATGATTCAATCCACTTGAAAATTCCAGATAAAGCGTAATAGATGTTAAACTTCGCATCAAAAAAAAAAAAAACAATTTATCGACTAGTTTTTTAATTACAGCTTCCGTAACAAATATGTTACTACGTTGAGTAAAATGCGAATCTAGCAGGGATTACTTCTGTCTACATGAAATGAAATCGAATGAAGCAATTTCGAAGAAACTCTGACAGAAAACAGTCCTATGTCACAGGTATAATATGTGGTAAAGACATTACCTCATCAGTTAAGAAGACATTGGTATCGACGAATTAAACAAACGCAAGGTGAATATTTAATTTTTTTAATGAAAATATTCAACCGCATTTTATTCCAAAACGCTCTCATATAATTTTTTTAAAAATTCTTAATCGTGAAGAACTACATCTAGGCTTCAAGGAACATAAGGTGGTTTTAAAAGTTTACGTCTAGATGTCGAGAAAAATGGTCATATGTAAAATGCATGACGTCATCGCTGCGTTGCTATGCGTAACACCGATGCCAATCAAAACTACTTTTTTGGAAAGTTCATTCTATTTCTAGTAAAGTGGTGAAGTAGCTAGTCAGACGGTGCTCTGACAGCGAAGTATCAGCCGTTCACATTAGGGAAGGTATGCCCTTGCAAAACTGAGATGAGCCACCTTAATCAACGACTGACGAACGGTGTAAACAAACCCCATTGTTTTGGCGTACAGTAATAAAAGGTCACGAAACCTGATTCGTACCGCACGTCGTCGGGCTGTACAGTATCTTATTAATTGTGACACGTGTTTAGAGCGCGATCACGACATTCAAGCTACAGATGGAAGAGTTACAAAATAAGAAAGTACAAGGCCCCATTTGTTTCTATTTTCTATTTTTACGCTTTCACAGTAAGTCACATTGAAATAGAACTTCATAGCCACAATGTTGTCTCCCCCCAAATAAAATGGTGTCATATTACACCCCTACCTCCCCATAACGGGCACCTCTCTACCACGGCCACTTACCTCTGTCCCAAAGGTGGCCGTTGTGGAGAGGTTCGACTGTACCACTCTTGACTTGCCATATTTGGAAGAGAGTGGTATTTCAAGTCTTGAAATACCACTCTCTTCCAAATATGGCAAGTGTGACAATTGACTCTAAGAAAAAAAACAAGATGACGGACATTTCTATTGTTTAGCGTGTGGACTAAAGTGGGCATTTCAACGAGATTATGTGTCCAAAAACCTACGAATATTGAAAGAAAAAAACTTTTGTGTGGTATAACTAAGCTGAACAAAGAAGCTCCAATGACATCTGTGAAGCTACGATCGTCGTGTACTCGGGTAGGATATTTGCCTTGTATTTGCCTTGCCGAAGCGGCTCGTGATATTTTGGACAATATGAAATATTACTCGCGGTATTATTTCCAAATACTACTACAACTCATGCTATTACCTATACAAATATTGCGATGTAATTGGACTATTGGACTAATTGGACAAATATTGCGATGTAATTAGTTCTTTACAATCGCGATCTTCAGCTGACGCGACCTACCATGTACTTCGTTGTATTTCATGTTTTAGTTATCGACAAATGCACCAGTAATCCCTGTCAAAATGGAGGAACATGCAACACTCTTATTGATGCATTTAACTGCACTTGTATCCCCGGATTTACTGGAGTTCACTGCGAAGAGGGTTAGTGTGGATCTGTTTTTTTTTTTTAACTCCACAAATATATTTAAGAGCAACCGACACCAAATATAGCTGGAAAAACTTTAGGACTTGACTGCTATTCGGCTTGATGTTATTTATAAATACTCGTCAAGAATGTTAACACTCGGGCGTACACGGTGGGGTGGATGGCAAAAAAATAATAATAAAGAAGAGATAAGATGCACGGACACTTTTTGTATTAAAGTGCTACTACGATCAAAAATACACTTCTCCTGTTCTCTTCGGATTTCGAAACTTTAACCACCAAATAGTAAATGTGCCAAATATCAAGTAAAAATTCTCACGGGAAGTCCGATTATTTTTAACTCTACTTTCCAACTTCGACTTGCCGCCATTGCTGGATTCAAAAATGTCCGAGCGCGTAAATAAAGATTGGGACGAGAGGACAATGACGTCATCCAATCAACCAATTCGAAACAAATATGGCTTCTTCTGTGTGCGCGAAGGCTGATTTCATGTTGTATTGTATATCGACGAAGTTCTAGAGCTTTCTATAAACGTAGAACGCTTTTTCTTCACACAAGAAGATACATCCAACGTATTGTGTCGACTATGCTAGCAGCAGGAGTCTCAAAAGCCAGAATTTCTTCGCACAACTCTCCTACTCAGTGCTGGTTTAAAGAGCCTCATCACGCTGCTCAAATCGAAGACGAAGATAAGCTTATTACGGATGATATCGTCTGATGACTTATTGATCAGCAGTTTAACTACGGGCCGGGCTGTTTGGGTATGTGCTTACGGGACTACGGGAGGTTGTTTTTGTCAGCTGAATGAAACTCCTCAGAATGGACTAAATATTTCAAAGCTTCGCTTGTTTACTTTCTGAACTGTAATTATACACATGGTATAAAGTGTTGTCACGTGCTGCTTGTTTGGATACTTGGATTTTAATAGTTACTTCCAACGAACTAGTGCAAGGTAATACTGGGAGATCAAACAAAATTTATAACAATTTGTTTCGCTATATTTAACTTAAATAAAATAAAAAGCCTAAAGCTAGTTGTGTCTTCAGTGTCAATTAGCTCAAGGTGCATATTTCCTTGGTTTTGATATCATCCATTTTTGAATTGAATTTGTATCTTTGATGCTATGTTATTGTAAACTTTATTGTAATGTAAATTGACAGGGTTCATACAGTCTAGAAATGTAGAAAAGTATGGATTTCCTGACTAGCTTTACAGACCTGGAAAAAGTTTGGAAATGAAGTTATGTCTGGAAATTTGTCGAAGCTACATTGTGTACAACAAGTTCTGTTATTCAATGAAATCTTTGTCAGGTAGCTGGAATTCCTATCCCGGCGTTTGATTGCGTGTGTTAGGCCCAGTTCAGACGCCGTACTTCACATGAGCCGAATCAAATTCGATGAATTAAGTTTGTGTGAAGTACGGTGTCTGTATCAATTCGGAACGGCTGATTGAATTCGGATCGGCTCAGCCATTCTTCCCGCCTGGCTCAGCCGGGAATTATGGCTGTGGACTGACTTTGATTCAGACGCCAACTTCACATGTGCCGAAACAAATGCATGAATTATTATAATGTATTTTCAATATAACAGCAATTTCCCCTAAAAATTAAGTTTGGCTGAATTAAGCTCGGCGTCTGAATCAATTCAATCGGTCTAAATTAATTTGGGTCGGCCTAAATTCAAATTCGATATGGCTCATGTGAAGTACGGCATCTGAACTGGACCTCAATCTGCCGAGTCTGTAAAATGAAAAACATGGTTTGGAAAAAAGTATGGAAAATATCTCAAATTTTGTTTACAAAAATATGCAGAAACCCTGTAAATACAAAATTGCCTTTGATTAAAACAAGGCTTATATACAGGTAGTTGTTCCCCCCCCCCCCCCCTCCCCCCCAATTATAGTCATTCTAATTTACTCAGCATCATTAGGACACATAGGCTCAATTTGCTCCCTTCTCTCAATTCCTGTCTTCAAGAGCATGCATTTGGTGGGGGTAGGGGGAAGGGGATTCATTTTCCCAGGTAGTGGAGCCTAAAAACATGGAAACCAATGCTTAATCAGCAGCAAGAGCTATCGAGAAGTCTGAAATTAGGTTCTTGTACATTTGATATGGAGAAAAACTGGTATATATTCTAGGGTACCATTAGGGCCCAAGCACTTCGGTTAGCGAAGAACTGATTGAGCCTTATGGGTTTCTGAGGACACTACCTTCACAATCATAGGGGTCACTTAACAAGAACATTTGGATATCACAAAAACAGTGTTAACCTGATAATAACTATCAGGTATTTTAGTTGCTAAAAATTGTTTTATGACACATTGTTATGAAAGTAGTGATGACTAACACTCAATTTTCAAGTAAAACAATATTTATTTTCACTTTGTAAGATTTCAGGTTGGAATATGCACAATATGTGAATTTGGGCATGGATATCTTTTGGAGAAAAAACAATAATAATCACCCCTGGCTATTATTCAAGGAAATATATTTTTATCAGGTTGCCCCAACAATTCACCTACTCCTGGAGCAGCTAGAGGGAGCAAGGGTAATAATAATAATAATTTATTGACTTGATATAGCGCCTTTTAACATTAAAATGATCAAAAGCGCTTTACATGAATGAATTAAATGTATGTATATATATATGGGTACTGCAAGTCCAACACAAAAGTCATAAAAAAATCATTGGGCAAGAATGATTTTACATGAAATTATGTCAACATTTAAAAACTGCATGTAAATAATTTCTACAGTTTTCCAGTGCTCATTACAAGTTACTGCACAGTCATAAGTTACTTTGGTTTGCATATATTATTTTATTTCCCTTATGAGCTGAAAAATATTGTGCTTTGAAAATTAAAACACAATATTGTTGTTTATGTCTGAATTTCTAATGTACTGGTCAAAGGCATATGATTTGGCTGATCAGTGTAATGTATTTTCTTGCGAACTGTACACACAAGGGACAAGTAAGGGGAGGGTTAGAAGGTACATGACATTCAGCTGTTGACACGACAGCCATATGCATGCACTGACTGGTTGATTTGATCGATCACGTAATGAAAAGTGCTCCGAGCCAAAAAACCAACAGTCAACTAATTTAGCGAGGAATTTAACAAAACCTACATTACACGTACTTCTACCATACCCCTGGACATGCCTGGAGTTCCCAAGTGTTCTAAAAATTCCTGTTTTTCCGTCATCTTCATCTGAAATTAATAGAGCGAAGATTCGTATCTTTGATCTTTGCCTTTGGTCGCTTCTCGTGGTTCCACTAGCGCGCTGCTCTTTTCTTTTTTTAGTGGCATAGTAAAAGCTCAGATAAAGGGTCGACATACTTCTTATTTCAATTAAATTCTGGGTCATTTACGGCGAAAGACAACGGGAATACGTTCACCAACATCGGCGCTGTTGTGTTTCTGCCATACGACTGCAACACTTCGCTCGAAGGCAACTTGATTGGATGACGTCACGAACAGACCGCTAATTTCAAAAATCGCGGGCCGCGACGTTTGCGAACTGATCAATGGCGGATGGATTTTACGCGATTTTACGAGATTTTCGCGGGCTGGTTCTCTGCCGTGTTTGTACTTTCTGGTCAGATTTCTAGCGTGTTGTATTTATCGTTACCCAAATAATGAAATTGTCTTAAAAAAAAAAACGAGAAAGAAATGCTTAATTTTGATCGTAGTAGCACTTAACAAGAACGGTAATTCCTTTGAGCACGGTGTTTTATAGCTTGTGTTTATTTGTCTCACAGATATCAACGAGTGTGAGAGCAATCCTTGTCTGAACAATGGAACGTGCACTGAGCGAGTCAATGGCTTTAACTGCAGCTGTCCACCGGGATTCTATGGGAAACGATGTGAAACAGGTTAGCTAATTCGTATGATGAGAGTGAAGGCGTAAATTACTCTAATCTACCGTAACACACATTCCGATAGCAATTATTTAGCTTATATTTATTCAAAATGTTATTTTTGGTGGACCAACTATTGTATTTTTTATTTTTTTCATTCATTCATTTATTCATTCATTCATTCATTCATTCATTCATTCATTCATTCATTCATTCATTCATTCATTCATTCATTCATTCATTCATTCATTCATTCATTCATATTTCATTCATTCATTTCATTCATTCATTCATTCATTTAGTTATTTGAGGGGGGGGGGGGGGCGGGGGAGGGAGGTTACCATCAAGTTTCAAAAATGTTTTGCGCTTATATTTTGGGAATGGATTTTGTCAGAATACAGCATGTTTAAAACTCTCTAATAATAATTATATGAAACGCAAAAACAAGTCCTACAGTCGTCAATGAACAACACAAAGTCTCTAAGCATCATGTAACGACATAAAATACAAAAACAATTGATAGCGTAGTCTGAAGTGTCAGCCGTCTCCTCGCTCTAACCCCCCCCGCCTGCCCATGGGGGGTTTAGAGCGAGGAGACCGGCTGACACTTCAGACTATTTGATAGCTACAATATAAGGGGTTTTATGGGAAATGTACGATGTGTTCTTCAGGAGCTAAATCCATATAATAATCGGAGGCAGGATATATCAGGCGGTCGGTAGGAAATTCTGCGTCTGAGATTGAGGTGGCTTATTTTCGGGAGGGCTTATATATCGGTGGCTTTACGATATTTCCTTTCGCCCTTGGCAAGCTGAAGCTTGCGCGCCGGTCCCTGGAAGGTTCAGCCATGCCGGATTGGTCAAGTTATATAAACCTGGGGCCCCGGGCCCTTCCGTGTCGGGGGTCGGACGTGGGGCCAATCACCGCACGCCATACAAACTCATTTGATTACAGAAACCCACAAAGGGGCCTTATGCAGTTTGCGATAATTCGGTACCAGTACCATTAATTGAATCAGTTCAGTCAAGCCCTCTAGTTTATCTTGATAACGGACGGTACGAGCTGTCTATTTAGTTATGGATGGATGCACGTTCAATAATTTTGAATTTGGATCACGAGAAGTGGCTGGGCCTTTTTATTTATAAAACGACTGGTAAATAGAGATTACTTCATGGTTGGTGAGCGCGTACGATTTTTATATTCACGAGTTGTGAAGAATAAACAAACGAACGAGCGCGCAGCGCAGCGAGCGAGTTCGTTTGTTATTCTTCACAACTCGTGAATAAAAATCGTACAAGCGAACTAACATGAAGTAATTTGTTTATTACATGAGTACTGAGATATTACAATGACGAATGTTGAGTGAAAAATATATTTTTTCAAAATCGCCGCCGCCGAGGTGAAAGCAAAGTTTCACATAATCTTAACTCAGCTCAACTGCAAATAATTCGGCAAGTTTAATTCGACATCAAAAATATTCTACAGAGCAAATAGTTAGCTGATCAATTCAAGAAATGCAATTAAAAATGTACTCCAGTCAGTAAACGAGGAATGACATGATTTTGTTTACATCCACGCACAAAAAATCACTTGCTGACAGGTCAGCCATGCTTTGCATGCAGCCGAGCTCGTAGCTGAATGAATGAATCAAAGTTGAAGTTTTGTCGACTTTCCGTGGATTTCGATATAAAATCGATCCATAATCAATATTAATTACCTTCCCCCACTTTTACCTGAAGTTAGTTGACGGCAAATTTCCTTCGCCGCTTTCCAGAAGCGAGCTCAATCCGCCACGAAAGTTTTGGAGACGACAATAAACGGCAGTTCGGACGAATGTTGTGTTTGTTTCTCAAAGTCGATGTCCAGGCTTTCGGCTGCTTCGGTTCTTGATATTGGCGTCCATTACTTACATTCCCTGTTGGGAGTTTTTCATTGTATCCGCTTGAACTATTTTCTTGACATTTAAAAACTGAAGTTCTCCCAATTCCGTCGGAAACGAATCTTGAAACCTTGTTTAAATTTTACAGCGACAAACAACTTGTCAAACTAATGGCGGGAAAAATCCAATACGATTTTTTTCACCAGTGAGTTTTCGCCGTTCGCGTTTGTGATTGGACGAACGACGTTTTTCACTAGTGAGTTTTCATCGTTCGCGTTTCCTATTGGCTAATGGATTTTATGTATCATTTATACGCAATCGTTTTATCGTGAGTAAATCTCAGTACTTATGTAATAAATGTACATCTACCCTTATAAGCGAGCGCGTACAACGCAGTTATGTCTGAACTATGATTTGTGGGGAACAGTTTTCGCCAAATTTAGCTATTATTTTCTCTGAAAACTAATGAAAACATTTGAAAGGAATAACCTTATGTTCCATTTAATATCGCTGCAATCTTGTTCTCATAAGTTATATATTGGATAATAAATGCTTGCTGCATAAAACTACCATTTCTAAAAATGATGCAATTGGGCTCTTTCAGATTTTTCTATAAATTCTACAATAATATCAGAGAATGTAACCTACCTCCTTCATCTCGGGGAGTTCCTTGCACCTGCTGTTGGAAATCATCCCCAGTGGCTGCTGTGTTACCGCGCCTCCACTCACGGCTGGGCTGGCAGAACCTTCCACAACAGGTGTGATGGCAAAAATCACACGGTGACGATTATCAGAAAGACAAGTATGTGTTTGGAGGATACACTGATATTGCTTGGGGTAAGTATAAACGATAACCTTCACTGGGCATGAAAATATGCACGGATGTTTCTACGCGGACATTATTTGTTACGAGAAGCGAACAGTTTCAGTTTTATATTATCTATAAAGCCTGGCTTTCACTAGCGACGCAAGCGCAAGCAACACACGCAGACGCAGTAACGCGTTGATCATCAGTGCCTTTTGTTTAGGACAAATCAACACGTTTCTGCGTATGCGTATGTTGCTTGCGCTTGTGCTTGCGTCGCTAGTGAAAACCAGGCTTAAGACTTGGTCCATTTAAGAACATAGTGGTAATTTACAGGCAATCAGATTTTAATATACTGTACAATTTCGGTGCATCGCACGTAATCGTTGGTTATGTTTTGATAGCAACAGCAATCACGACATAAAAGTCATTAAATCTATCCGGACAAAATTGTAAGTTTATGAAGTTTCCTTTGCCCTTCAATTACCACGAGAGACATCGGTACAAATAAAAACGATTATTTCTCGATTAAGCGCCCACATTAAATTTGTAATATCCCGATCCCATCCTCTCCTTTAAAAAGCAGTGAAAATGAATGTATGAAGGAAGATGAGCTATTGTTACTCCAGGTTTCTTATTAGAAATAAAAACAAATGTTTAAAATGTTGTACTGAGCGTCCCGTACACTCTTAGTCATTCTCGTACCCTGGTCCAAGAGGTATTTTTAATTTACGTATTTCTTCTAGAGTGAAAAAGCGCCCGTAATGAGTCAAATTTCACCGTTTCGCTTGAAAAAGAAAATGGATAAAAATCATCTGGAAACAATAGTATTAGTTAAGGTTCAAAATTTAAATATATCGAATGTGGCCTGTGTAGCTTAGGCTTCTTTATATAATGTGCTTATATTTATTATTATTATTATTGTTTTTTTTAATTATGCTTCAGGTTGTAACGGAGGATGGGTTTGTTTTCAATGCGTTCCTCCTTTCAGAAATTTTTATTTATGCCACGGTTTATTATTATTAATATTTCTTTTTTATTCAGAGTCCAGCAGTAGCGGCGAATATGGTCATACTACCAACTCGTTCATATTTTCTCTCCACGATAAAGAAGGACTAGCACCATTCAAAAGCGTGGTGACAAAGGCGTCACATGCAATTTTAAGGTACTCAGGTTATGGTCCAACATTCGGTTCCGGGTGGGACATCTACATTGCTGACCAAGCGAATAGTAACACTAATTCATACACAGACTTCGGTGAATTTGGCGACTACTCTGTTCCAAGTGGAGTAAAAGATCAGTACACAGTCCTGGCTGGGACTCGTAACTTCTCACCTGATGAGGTGGAGGTGTTCTATCTTGGTTGAATTGTCCTCACTTATTGTCATCACATATATGTTACAAATTATATTTACATAATTTTAAGCACATCGCTAGATAACGGTGTAAATCCGTTAACCTGTCTTATTATTCAACAAATTGTAACACTGTCCAAGTATGGTCATCATCCTCTCAATATCTGTCGGCTGAACATATATCCTGCGTTATAATCCATCAAACATTTTTCTCGCGCGCGATTGGTCTAAAGACGTCCCGTGACGCAGCCAAAACTGGGGAATATCCGGGTGATATTCCCCAAGTGATATTCCCCAGTTTTGAAAATTTGCGTTTCACATTCGCAGGTTCAGTTTTCGTCTCAAATAAATTGCTAAATTAAATAAAACTGATTGTTTTGAACAGACTAGAATATTTTTGAACGCCAACATAATTATTTTGATGTTTTTAACAGCTTGGCCGACCGAGATCTTCCACGGCAAACAGAGCGGCCTTGTGAAAAAATATTTGAAGGATAATAACTACAATAGCCTCCATTTGGCTTCAAAAATATGTTCGGATATTTGTCCTTGGACATTATCTGTTCCTCGAAGCTCACAGTTTTCCTCGAGCTTCGCTCTCGGAAAACTGTTCGCTTCTCGGAACAGATAATGTCCGCGGAGAAATATCCGAGCATATTTCCTCGCCAAATGGAGGCTATTGTTTATATATATATATGTAACAAATGGCGCGCGGTAAAATTTTCAATCAGTTCTCGAAATAAAAGTGGTGGATTTTTTTTTATTTGACCTGTGTTATCAATTTGTTCAATAATAAAACAATCATTTAGCCAACTCGGCCTACAGCCAAGTCGGCTGAGTGAACTTTATAATACACGTTCCGCTGGCTGAAAATACAGTATTTAGAATATAGAATATAATATAAATACATAGAAAATGAAGCAAGAAAGATAATTTGTTCGATACTTTCGATATATTCAATAACTTGTCATGATTATTTTCCTGATGTCGAGTCAATGACATATATTGTAGTCTTCGCAGATACCTGGGTACGGAATCTCCTCCTCCGTTACTCCAAGAGTATTAAAGCTATGACAATGACGTGGAACAAGATAGTCTCTTGCGTGGAAATTATCATCTTGGATTTATTGATTTTTCTAAAACGTCGGAAAACAATCAAAGGGACTTAAACGTAATCACAATCAATAAAAATGCTGTGATGATCTCAGGTAAAAGTTGTTGCAAGAAAGTTATTTTCTTCCTTAAAAAAAAAAAGAAACAGTAAAAGTTCAAGTTCCGTAAACAATGACATGTTTGCAAATTGTTCCCAGATAAATTTGAGATCAAGTCGAAAAGTTTGGTGGCTTTTACTTCAACATTAATTATCTAATTAAATTATTGAATGTAACCTTCGGTAGGTTTTTTGTGCATGCGCTATCATCCAACGGTGCACTTATTTCACGCCTGTGTTCTTCATAGTAGCAAGGTTACATACTTGTAAGTAGAAGGCGTACACTCAAAGTGTAAATTACTTATACCGTGAGCTAAAGTAGCACATTTCGTTTGTGAACTCCTTGAGATCAAATTATTAGTGCAATTATCTACTAAACGAGGGCAGTCTGTTGGGGAGGCTGTGTTCTCTATTCAAAGTCATTTGAATAGTACTTTATTATACATGCAAGTCGTAGTCTCGTAGAATTAGGTATGATATCCCCATGGGTCTCTCCCATTGGTGCAGCGGTATTATATTTATTACCGCTACCTTGAGTGAATATCACATTTCAAGGACTTTCTTAGGTAAAGCACCACGGCTACAGTTCAAAGATCGCGACCCACCCTCCCTCCCTTTGCGATCTGTTTTCGGTGCTCCTGCTCCGCCTGCGACAATGCTCTCCATATCTTAAACCGAAGAACAATGACGACAGGGAGAATATAGTAATATTTGAACGGAAGGCCCCGTGAATGAATGAATGAATGAATGAATGAATGAATGAATGAATGAATGAATGAATGAATGAATGAATGAATGAATGAATGAATGAATGAATGAATGAATGAATGAATGAATGAATGAATGTAGTAGTAGTAGTAAAACTTTATTTAAACACGGTGTCAATTCACAATACATGCTCTTCCATCGAGCCGTGTATTAAATTAATTACAATAATAAATGATTACAATAATAAATTAAATTACCTAGCTAAATATGTTATTTACAAAATTATGTATAATCTATAAAAATTACTAACTATTTATTAAATTCGATAGATATTAAATACATGATTTAAAAGAGCTAAGAGTGGGCTGTGCCTTAGTGCTCAAAGGCAAGCTGTTCCAGAGGACGGAACCGCGATATTGAAAACTTCGTTTGCCTGCTTCAGTACTAGGTCTAGGAACGAAGAGGTTGTATTCGAATTTCTTAGATTGTGCGAGTGGACACTGGATGTAGTTTCAAAAATACTATTCAGACGAGTCGGAGAAAGATTATGGAGAGTCTTAAACAGAGTCTCAAACAAATGAATGAATATAATGACAATGTTATTTAAGTGTCTACGTATTAAGTTTGTCGAACTAATTGGGGACATCAAAAACGCATACTTTAGATGCGTTTACACCTATCGTCTACATTACAACGATCGAAAACGCATACATTTGAACACGCTGTCCAGGGTGGAGACATTTGAAAACGGAGCCCTATCGCATTAGTTTGGACAGCGAAAACGGAGGCTTTCGTATGCCACAAACATCGCATCTAGTTTCTAGCGTATTCGAGCGTATTCGTGTGGACTGGTAAACGTTGGGTAAACGATAGTGTGGACGCGGAACTTTTGATACGTTTTCGGTAAAAAGGCAGCGTTTCGAAAACGCGTTAGTGTTGACTGGGCCTAAGAAAACAAGGCAGAATGCTTATTATGTAATGTAGATAAATAAAGGACATATTTATGATACCGTAGAGCTCTGAAAATAGCGATTCTCAACCGAAAGCCCAAAGTAACGACATACTTCGATGAAGTATTGAATCAATTGTAAACAGTCGTGAACTCTCTGTATTTCAACTCTTCGGTTTCAGTCAGTGAAGCAGAAGGTTTACTGAGCAATTTTGCACCAATAGTAATTATCCCTCTAAATAATCTGACCTGAAATACAGCCAATATTCCGTTATTTATTCGAAACTCTACGGTGTACGTAATTACTTAATTGTATCAGTGATGTATGACTGAATACGCTTTATAGCGATTTGACTCTGATGGGACGTTGTTGTCCATTTGAAACCGACCATATTGAATATTTGTAGTTTTTTTTAGTCATTGGCGTCATTGTTGTAATGATGTGGTTCAAGGAAAATCAATAAACGTTTATATGTGGATTTTATGTGTGGATATTATGTGTGGATTTTAATTTATGGTCAATCTCGTTCCCAGAGTCCTTGTTACCCTTGTCCAGTAGTGCAGCGGCCAACAAGGACCTCTGGGATAAAGCGATCCGCCTGACTAGCGCAGTATGTCCAAGAATCTTGGCGTCCGTTAGTTGAAAAATGGGGTCGAACACATGCGCAGTAGGGCCGGAAGTTCTAGAATGCGGTCATGGCGGATCGCTTTATCCCAGAGGTCCTTGTTGTCCGCTACACCGCTGGACAAGGGTAACGAGGATTCAGGGAAACGAGATTAATTTATGGTCAGTTTTTGTACTCCGCCTCCTTCAATATCCCCTCAATTTAATATCATCTTAAAGGCAATAGAAAGAGAAATATAATCCGGTGGCACAAAAAGCCAAATGACATGTCATTTTGCCCTGATCAACTTCAAATACTGAATTGAGTAAGTTTGTAACCCACCACCGGAACATTGGGTGCCGCCGCCCACTGTCGATGACAAAAAGCCGTCTGCGTGATAATGAATGTCATAATACAGAACTAAACATTACACATCTAATAATTAATGTAATACTTGTATTGCATGGCATTGTATCGAAAACCTCGAATTTTCGAGACAGGATAATACAATTTGGGACGTCCTTAGGCTAATAGCTTTTGAAACTTCCTGGAATAAGCTGTTTAGAGGTGCAATATGGAGTAGCCTGAGATCAGGCTCCTGAAGAAAATTTGCGAGCCGAAGCGAGCCGAGTCGCTGCAGAACGAAAGCGACGGAGCCTGAAGACATTCCTTTGATGACGCGATCCGCCCTCCCGGGGGGGGGGGGGGTACTCCCTATAATGGACTATACGGGGAGGCTCCGCCCGAAAGGGGTCCTTTTTTAGGCTCGAGGTATGTGAAAGGGTAGGGATTTCACGAGTTGAAGTATATGAAAGGGTAGGGATTTCACGAGTTGAAGTATATGAAAGGGTATGGATTTCACGAGTAAATGATATTATTGTTTGGTTAACATCTCTACTGGTAATGCTTGATGATTTCTGGTGATACATATTGTTCATTAAGTTCATTACAAGGTATAGAAAAGGGATGCAGTGCTTCTACTGTAGGTATGTGAAAGGGGTACCATTTTCATAATTTCTATGGAAGGTATATGAAAGGGGTACCATTTTCTATGGAAGGTATATGAAAGGGGTACCTTTTCTGTGAAAAATGGTATATGAAAGGGTAAGGGGTTAGACCTCTGGGCGGAGCCTACACGCGTATAATAAAAACTTTTTTGAGTACCCCCCCCCCCCCCACCCCCCGGTCCGCCCTCCAGTAAATTAGTAGTCCTGTTTATAAAATTTTCAACAAGTCACCTGGAAGTGTTTGGCGTGTTTCCCAAATTAACTTTCTTGTTAAGCCTAGACATGGTTAAAATTAAAATTATTTCCCACGTGCAAAAATGATCGTTTTGCATTTCAAGTAATTACCCTATAAAACAAGCTTGAAAGTACAAATTGCCTAAAAAGTAAGCGTATAAAGCGGTGCAAGATACGGCTTCGTCCACCAAATTTAACTCGTAATAACGCGTATGCAAAATATGCTAATTTTAGCCCAAACGCTTCGTCTGTTGAATCAGTTCAATTTTCAGCCATAATTTTCTCTCGCCAAATGGAAAAATGGACTCGAACGCAAAAGATCGGCCGGCTGACCGGCTCCATGTCCATTTTTTGCGCATGTTTTTATCCTTCCATTTCGAACTTCAGGCTTTCAGGCCATATAACCCGCGACAACTTCTTACGACTGTGGTCTTTTCATTTATCCGAAACTGCAACGGCGACACAATCTAGAACAGTAGATCGTTCTAATCTCCACCCGAGGTCTAAACTCTTAGCCCAAAAACCAAGTCGGGAGAATCCCAAATACATCGCGCCTCTTATGTTAGCCACAGACTTCTAGGCATATTCTTTTGCTGTTCCTTGAGGCCGAGGGATATCTGAAAGATTTCTAGATGTAGGGCAAATAATAAATTCCGTACAAACGCTTGCTCAATTCTCCAAACAACGCAGCGTGACATTGTAGTTGTCTAAACATCTCTCCATCATTCACCGCGGAATCTGTCAATATTAAGCAAAATGACCAATCAGACTCATGATACCATAATCTGGTATCATGGATCGGCGGGCGTCAAAGGAATGTCCTTCAGGGCTCTCTCGTTCTGCCTGGCCCCAGGCAGCGGACATCGGCCTCGACTTCGCCTCGCAAATTTTCTTCAGGAGCCTGATCTCAGGCTAAATATGGAGTAGATCGAATGTTCCAGGCTCTCTTGATAGTGCATGAGCGAAATAAAGCGAAACGCGCGCGGAAAATAAAAACGCGCGTGGACTGAGAGCCTGAAGCAGGCCTACAATTGGAGAGGGGAAATTGACATTCGTTCAGTAAAATTATCCTAACAGAACAATTATGGACCTCCGCAGATTGATCCACATCATAAATAGCACGACGGATCCATGGATACATCGCTAGTTGGTCTACGTTGCCCTGCACTACGTACAGGTTGGCGTTCCAAACAATGTTATCGCCCTAGCGTGCCGCAGATAATCAAACCATTCCGACGTAGTAATTTTATGTAAAAATATACATAACTATATAACGCCAAGATATTTATACGATTGCTTCTGAAGTTGATCGGTCTTCGACAGTACAGTGCGCTCGGTTACATACTTTTATAAAAGGTAATATTGTGTCTAAATTGAATGGACGTTCACAATGGACTTCAGAATATGTTTTTTTCTAGGACGCAATGCATTTAATCAAACGTGCACGGATGGAAACGCCAGGCGTGCCCCGTTTTTTGATTTTGACCGTCATATGAGGAACCTGGGTCCACTAGCCATCTGCGTAAAATTACAAAAAAAAAAAAAAATAAATTACAATCCCAAGGTCTCTTGGCCATTATCGCTAAAGCCTGTGAAAAGGGACATCAAACGTGGAAGTAGTTTTAAAGCTTTTTTTTTCGGTCAGTGCTTCCGACGCTTCAATACGAAAGCTGGCAGCACGTGCGAGTTTAGTTTTCATAAATACCAGCGTTTAGGTCCAGTGAGAATGATTTGAGAGCCCGAGCATAGGAGCCTTCCAGTGTCCCTCCCAGTGTAGTTGCTGTTTTGGCAGATACACGTTTTTATTATTTCAACTCAAATATGTCCCCAACAAGAACACCAGTCATACAGATTTGACGCGAGATACAATACCTTCTTCTTTTCTCTAGATAGCATTACGCTGGAAGCATTATATAGAACCTGATAAACCTCTCATCCGTCAGTTTTGTCAATATTAAGCATGCAGGTATGTATATGTAATGCTTCGATCCTCGCAAGGAAAGAAGTGGGGTGGTACTTCCCGAAAACTGTTGGTAAGTGTTGATTCCTATTGTCTCAGATGGATGCCATTCTTGGATTTAAATTATTTACTCATTGCGACAATTAAGGAAGAGGTTTGAATTAATTGATGATGTTTCTCTGAACAGGAGGTATCCAATGGTGTCCACTCTAACATAAGCACGTTTTGTTTCGCTGAATTAGAAAATAACACAACAAACAACCAAACAAACAAACAACAACAAACAAATACTGAAAATAATACGGGCACAGTAAATAGTTTAGTATGGATTTGCTATATTAAAAATTGTATAAAGAGACCTGCCTATAGCAGACTTCTGTGAGCACTGGCAAGTTAGTAATTTGTGATAGCTAGTTTAGCTGTTTTTTGAACATTATGAATGTTGAAACGCACCCCCCGCTATAATAATATTCTGTTTCCCTTGTGAGTTCGAGATAGCCGGGGTCAGTTTAGACCCCCGCTATCCATCGAACTGAAACTCGGTCCCTTTGGTTTTGCCTAAAATGTTTGGGGGGCCAAGTCATCTTTACTATTGACGCAATCTCCGCGGGACTCGGTTATCTCCTAATTAGAATTCCCTCGCTTATAAATCTCGACAAAGTGTGACTTCCCGTCGGTATAAATTACACACATTTTTATTTCTCCTTCTCGAAACTGTAATAATTAACACGTTTACCAAGAGTGGCGTTAACTAAATGACCAACATTGCAGCACAATATTCTAATGAAATTCAGTGTTTGGGAAGAAATTAAATCAAGGGGGTATTATAGTTTGATTTTTTTCTGAAATGTGGATGAAAGTCGAGGAAGGATTTAAATTGGTAAAAATCAGGACTGCCCCCAACATGAGAGAGAGCACTTCGCGTTGGGGGGGGGGGTTAGTCTACTTTTGAGTGTCTCGTCTATCAATTATTGACTAAAAATTATAAATTTTAAAATAGGCATTCAAATCTTCATTTCCACCCCCAAAATAATATTAAAAAAATGGCACTATTCTCTCATCCCTTTCTTTAATTTCCTTTCATAATCATCTAAAAAATCCCCAAAAGTATGTTATAATTCCATGGGAACCTTCCAGTTTCAGGATGGCATTTATTAAATTGCATGAGTTCTGCCCAAGTGATGTCTGCTGACAGGGGTATCCCATGGTGTCCAACTTTGGCATAAGCAGTTTTTTTTCGCTTGAATGAGAAAAAGAGAAACACTTTGATGGAATAATACAGCAAATATTTCCAGATTGTTAAATTGTATCAAAAGACCTATAGAGCAGACTGTTTGGCGAGCGCTGACAGGTCGGTGATTTGTATACTGACCTATACTAGTCCAGTTTTGTTTAAAGTTTAAGAAATTAGATACCACCCCTGCTTATTATTTTGAACTCCAACTGTCCTCGAGTCCCCGCGATCTCGGAGCAATATATATATAGTATAAATCTTCAGTTTCCACTGTGGTCCTTGAGAGTTTGAAATAGCGGTGGTCTACTGTATACGAGTGTATTGAAATCAGTCTTAACAAGTTGGTTTGGAACGACTTGCCCGATACTTAATTATTAATTATAAAACTATCCGAAATTTTAGATCGGTGTTAGCATCCGCTTCTTGATATCCTTTAGCATTATTTTAGACTTGGCTTACCCTAATCACAGACCTGACCCAAAAATCGATACACCGATTCTTAGGG